>JABTTQ020000288.1:0-224247 GCA_016081115.2 Rehmannia glutinosa | reverse complement strand
GCAATTTTTCTATGCAAAAATATTATGGAAAACTCACCAACCAAGCTTTTGACCACTTTTGTACACCTTTAACACCCTATTTTGTCACGCAACATGTCCCCATATTCCCTCAATTATCATATGAATACAAGAATTCACCAACCCAACAATGAATTGAGTATTTGTTTAACAAAGGATGACATTATTAATGTGTTCTTGCACAAAAATAATGTCTATAAAAGCCAAGAGTGTGAGTTGGAATCATTCCATTCATTGTATATTCATTGATTAATTCTCTCTAAGTTACAAAGTAAAATACATTGAGAGAAGAAAAAGAGATGTAGAGTTGGAAGTTGAAGAGCATTAGAGGAGAAGGCTTGAGCTCAACATCATCAACCAAGGATAAGTCTTTGTATTGGTCTTGAATAAGAGCTAAGTACACCATGTTCATTTTATTCAAATCATCTTGTGTAGTATACTTTTTTATCAAAGCCATGTGTAGCTAAACTCCCATGTTTGAATGTAATGAACTCTAGAATGGATTTGTGATTAAGGTGTGTATGTTTTTAATAAAATCTTCATGTTTTGTGTGATTCACTTATATTATGCTTTATTCATTTGAATTGATATATGCGCAATATTGATTTGAAGTTTATTTTTCATCCTGGGAAATCGAGAGATTCATGGTGAAATAGAACCTAGATATAGATCGACATAAATCTTCCGGATTAGGGTCAAACCTAATACGGGAATTCACAAATTGTTATAATGTCAGTTTTGGGGTTTTAACTAGAAAAGAGATTTCAGCTTAATCAACTTGAGATTAGGAGTTTTTCACCTAGAGAAAGTGTTTAACTTAAATCGAATTTCTACTAAGTCCACATAACATGAGATTTTATTAAAAGAGGATGGTTTTGCTTAAGGGCTCATGGTTGTATATTTAACATGTCAAATCACAAAACATTCTAGAGTGATTTACATTCAAACACATCTCTATCTCTTTGATTTCTTATTTTACAAATCATTCTTCATTGTTTTTTCTTTACATCTTGTAGTTTATTAAATCAAACAAAAACTCTGAAAATTGTTAGATTAAATAACAAAAGACGGTAATTATTAGTACTTACAATCCTCTGGAATGACACTCTGTGACTCAATAATCTATACTAGAAAATGATAGGTGCAATTGCCTACGGTTTTCTAGAGTAGCTTTTTGAGCCATCAAGTTTTTGGCACCGCTGGGGATTGTAATATTAAGAACGCTTTATTTTTGTTAATTTAATCATTTTTTTTTATTTTACCATTATCTTTCTTTTTTATCTATCTTTGTAAGTCTTGGTTTATACTTATCCTCTTTTGTTTACCGCAGCCAGATGCCTACTCGCCGACCTTGGAAGCGGCACCACCGTAGCAACACGGAGGAAAGTACTAACATAGACCACGAAGAGGATACTAACGAAAAGTAAAGATTTCGCCATGGCGGATGAACAAAGAACTATGTATGACTATGCCAAACCATCCATGGACGGAACGCTCATCTAGCATCATAAGGCCCGTTTGTTGTAGCCAATAATTTCAAATCAAATCAAATGTCATTCAAATGGTGCAACAATTCGCTCAATTCGACGGCCTACTGCGGACGAAGATCTCGACAATCATATCGCAAATTTTCTCGAAATTTGCGATACATTCAAAATGAATGGGGTCTCACGATGATGCCATTCGTTACGCCTATTCCCATTTACTCTTCGGGACGGGCTAAACAATGGCTAAATACTTTGCCAAAGGGAACGATTATAACGTGGAACATCATGGCGAAACATTCCTTTTGAAATATTTTCCACCCCGGCTAAAATCGCACGATTGAGGAATGAAATCTCTTCATTCACTCAAGAAAATGACGAGACCTTTGTACGACACTAGAGATTCAAAGAATTGTTGCGAAATGCCCACATCATGGTCTTCCTATTTGGATGCAAGTCCAAACATTTTACAATGGGGTACTCTCGTCAACAAGG
The DNA here is from genome assembly GCA_016081115.2 of Rehmannia glutinosa. NCBI lineage: Eukaryota > Viridiplantae > Streptophyta > Magnoliopsida > Lamiales > Orobanchaceae > Rehmannia > Rehmannia glutinosa. The sequence continues at coordinate 222,250 of JABTTQ020000288.1, read as the reverse complement.
CAAATGATTGATCTGCGGCGTTGGGAACTTTGAACAATAAACCACGGTTACCCAAGATCTGATAGAGAATGGCCATGAATGGCTATCAATGGCAATCCATACGAGGTAAACCTAATGTAGCAGGTGGGTGTTTATAATGCGATGCGTGGTTACACTAGCTGTTTGCCAAGTCGAAGCTTTGACCCAAAAGATCGACGATCTAGTGGCTCCTAACTTGGAAGATCTTATAACAAAGTTTGTGCAATCAACAGATACCCGATTCCAAAGCGGTGGAAATATCCTTGAGAAATCAAGAGGCATCTATCCATAATCCGGAAAATCAAATAGGCCGATTGCGAAGATGATTTCCGAAGGCCACAAGGTAGTTTCTTGGGTAATACCGAGCCAAACCTGAGGGGAGCATGTAAAGCGCAATCACCATCGTTTTCACATGAGCATAATTATGCCAATGCCGCCATGAAGAAATACGTGGAGGATGACATGCCCAAAGAAAAGCTCATGAAAAAGGAGATTGCGAGTCTGAAGCCCAAGATCCCTTACGGAGTCTAAAATCAAGAAGATAGAAGGGAGGACAAATTTGGTAAGTACCTTGATTCTTTCAAACAATTACATGCCAATATTTCATTTGTTGACCCTCCTTCCAAGCATGTTAGGGATCTTAATGACATCATTCCTAGTGAAAATAAGCTTAATAAATTATCAAATGTGCGATTGAATAATAAATGTCCTTCCAATGAACTACCACAAAAATTTAATGATCTAGGAAGCTTTATTATCCCTTGGACAATTGATGATTTACCTATTGATAGGGCACTAGCCGACTTGGGAGCTAGTATCAACGTGATGTCTTATGAAACATTCAAGCATGCGGGATTAAGTGAACTTAAACCTATTAGGATGGACATTCAATTAGCCGATAAATCAATTAAACATCCTAGAGGTATTATTCATGATGTGTTAGTCAAGATTGATAAATTCGTGTTTCTAGTTGATTTTGTTATTCTTGACATGCATGATAATATATAAGTTCCCTTAATTCTAGGGCGTCCCTTTTTGGCTACTGCAAAATCTCTCATTGATGTGCATGATGAAAAACTTATTCTGAGAGTAGGGAGTGAACAAGTTATCTTTAAAATTTCATTGAAAAATCCTATAAATGATACTTGTCTTCCTATAAACTTTATTGGGACAAATGATTTTTTGCCTGAAATGCCATCTAATAAACCCATGAAAGAATGCGTGTTCGGTGTGTGAAAGTTTCCCACAGAGAAATCCCTATTTCGAGAATATCGTGCGAGAAAAATAGAACTATGAAGGTAAATTGCTTGAAACTCAATTTGGGTGGCTATGTTGATCAACGACATAAAATTTTCATAAGTTCAAGGCTCCTGCCCCGATTAAATCTTCACATATAGGTGAAATGGTCTAGCTATACGACGTTAAAGAAGCGCTACCCAGAGGCAACCCGATGTTTGTGTGCAATTGTTTTCAATTGTTTTTATTTTATTTTATTTTCTTTCAAAATAATCACAAGTCCTTAGAGTCATTTTCAAATCATAAAAAAACTCTTGAGATTCTTCTTGGTTGTCCTAATTGGGAATATTTGAGATTTCACGGTATTCGAGTTGTGTATTGCTTAACTTTGATTAGGTATGAAGATGCCGTTGAAGGTCCCACAAAACAACCCAATGATCGCCCAACACCGATTCCACTATTGTACTAAGGTCGTATTTTTCTTTTTCCACCTCTTTTTATTTCAAGATAATTTCTTTGCTTTTTGAGTGTTTTGTGTGTGTTTGTCCATTTCTTTCTTTCACATTGAGGACAATGTGAATCTTAAAAGTTGGAGGTGGGTACAATAACATTTTCGGAATGCTTGTATGCTTGTTTGTGAGAGATGTGATTTTTTTTAACAAATTGAATGTTTGCTAGTCAATAACTTGGCCCAATTATACCTATATTAACTTGTTAATTTGTGTTTCCAATGTGAAGTAATTGATTGTTGAGGATAGATTGACGCGGATGTGGGCTAAATTTTGATGAGATATCCAACACCATAAATACTTGATGTGTTAAGGCATATACAACAATACCTAGCACTATGAGCGTCCGAGAACTCATGATTTAGTAGTGGTTAACTAGTTGTTAAACCAAGCTTGTAAAAAAAAAGAAAAGAGAAAATGAGAAAAAAAGAAGAGAAAACGAAGAAAAACCCGGATCAATCGAGGTTATACTCATCTATTTGTTGTTGCTTAAGAATTAGGAACATTCATGAGCCCCATGTTTGTCTTTTACGTAAAACGGCGACACGAATATGAGTATGGAAAACCACCCTAGGAGTGTTTGAACAGAAATTCAAAATATAAACCTAGTGGAAGCATGCCTCGAAAGGTCCCGAAAAAAAAAGGAGAATGTATACTTCTTGACTTCTCATTCCAATAAAGTTCAAGAAGCTTGGTTATATGACTAGTAGGCTAACTACAAAGATCTATTTAGTTCTTGTATTTTCATAGCTTTATTGAATTGAAGTTGTTCATAACTATCAATATTCAGGAGTGATGATTTCAAGTATGAATAATGCCTACTGATATTACGGTCTTTCTTAATGATCACTTTGCAAAACTATGTTTTTATTGAATGGTTAATTCGGGTTGAGAAGGCTAAGAATTTGACTGCTTGTGTTCAATGTGTTCAAAAAAAAAAAAAGAAAAAATTAAATCTTCTTTGTATGTTATGATTTATTGAATCCCTTATTTTGATTTAATGTTTTGCTTGAGGACAAGAAAAGTTCAAAGTTGGAGGTGATTTGATAAGGGTCTTTTATGCATATTTTATGTGTATATTTGAGTAGAATTCGAGTTATTTTATTGTTAGTTTTGTAAATTTTTGATTTTACATAGTTCATATTACTCCGAGGTGCTTTTATTGATGTAGATTGACCATTCGGGGCTAATTTTGGTGAATTTGGACCATGGGTTCATGTCAAACATCTTGGGAGTTTAAGAATCCAAAACGCTCAAAATCCCAAGCCAAACGCGTCATTTCGGGACTTTTTGGTCCAACACGGGTAGGGGGTGTTGGGCAACACGGCCATGTTCCGCCAGGAGCCAAAAACTCAAACAATTTGCACAAAACAGCCCCCAATACGGCCTGGCCGTGTTGGGCGACACGGGCCGTGTCGAGCGGCATGGTCGGGTGTGTTCTCGCGACATGGCCATGTCGGGACATCCTTTTGCAATTTTTCTATGCAAAAATTATGGAAAACTCACCAACCAAGCTTTTTGACCACTTTTGTACACCTTTAACACCCTATTTTGCTACAAAGATGTCCCCATATTCCCTCAATTATCATATGAATTGTAGGTCCCAAAGGGTGTGTGTAAGGTTTAGAAGGGGTTGAATAAACCTTACCAACTTTTCGATTTAGTCCTTTTAAAAATGTTCGAGTTAATACTTCACAGATGAGTCCTTGATGGACCTAAGCTAGTTAATCAAGAGAGTTAGTCACTCAACGACTCGGCCCGAGTTGTTGATAGAATAACTCACTTGTTTTGACTAAAGACTTAACTTGATCGCGTGATATGTTTTCAGAAAGACTTAACACCCTTGAATTTGGTTAAGTTTGTTTTAATACTTGGTTTTAGAACTCGGTTGATTATCAATAGGATAGCAAATTTATCAAACAGATATAAAAATAAGATGCGAGAAATTAAAGTCTTGAAATGTAAATGACACAATAAGTTTTTATAGAGGTTCAAGATGGGGTAATTCTTCCGTCCTCTCTTCTCCAACTCCTGTAGGAATCCACTAAGTATTGATCAATATACTGAGTGGTTAACGAGTCGATACAAGTCTTGATCACACAACCGACTTGATCCTTTGGGACTCGATGCGGAGATGCCTTGGTCATACACCGCTTCTCGCGACTCAAACTTCTTCACAGGCGTTTTGCTTGCTACTACACCCACTTGCTTAAGTTCCTTGGATTTGATCACGAAGCCCTCCAAATAGCTTAAGCCTGGTTCGACCTTGAACCTTTCTACAATCCTTCGTGGAATGTAGACCCTTTGATTCTTCAAATGTTTCCTCTTCAACTGATTGAAGTTGTCTTTCCTTCACAGGTGAGTGTTGGATTGATTTCCCGTAATGTAGGCTTGAGGATTGATCCGAATGACTTGAGAGTATTCTTGGTTTGCGTTCAAATGTTAGCTTGAATGTTCATGGTTCTGGCATTAACCTTCTCTCGAGTGATTCTCACCTTTTATAGTGATCTTTAAAAAATCTGCCCGTTGAAGATATAGGCTTATTTTTGAAAGTCACTTGTGGTCGTTGGCTTGTCTTGTTGCGATCCTTGGAATTTACGTTTCCTCGCATGAACGATTCTTCAGACTTTTCGAGTTCGACACGCGGTCAAAGATCTTCCCATTAGTTTATTCCTTTAGCATACTTCTAGGATCGAGCACTTCAAGAAAGGTAGTATGGAAGTATTACTTGTTTAAGTAATTCTCTTGATTTCGTGCAACGGATCACTTTCGTTATCTCGACTTGATCGCATTTCCTTGCTTTCCCCGTGACTTAAGTCGGCTTCCAATCATTGGATGACTCTTCTCACTTTCAACTTGAGACTTGGCTATCTTGAGTTGACTTGATCGATACTTCACTCACCGCATCTTACCGCACCTTCGGTCGAGTTCCCGTCTTCTCTTCTTTGCCACACTTAATCGCTTCACAACGAGTCTTCCTTTAGTCTCGATTGTTTCTTTGCATGTTCGCATAGCCGACTTGGCTCACTTCTACCACCTATCTATTACAATGCAATTTATAACAAGAATGGGGTTCCAACTTCCTATTCTAAGTTTTACATGGCATTCATCAAAATCTACAAAATAATTTCCCAACAATTTCCCCCTTTTTGATGATGCCAAAACTTAAAACATTCATACAATAATTAAACAACAAAGATACATACGCATTACAAATGTAGAATCACGTAATGTATGCTTAGAATCGATCTTTTATTGATCATAACATTCTTGTTCTTTACATAGTTTTTACAAAGTGTATCGAGCTTGAACCAAAAGAAAATGTATCGAGCTTAAATGGAACTTAAAGTAACCATGTTGTTCTATATCTACACAAGTATAGAAATTGTACAATTTTACTCGATGTACGAAGACTTACATAGAATGTATTTACATAGTAAAATACATGAAGGGGTGGACAACAACACTTCATCTCCTTCGCCGCTCCCTTCTTTCATCTTCTTCTTCACTTGACTCATCTTCTCGACCTCTTTCTTCTTCTTCATCTTCACCGCCTTCTTTTTCTCATACGCCTTCCCGGCTTCATCTCTTCTCTCGGTCTTTCTTGTCTTTCCTCCCATAGCTGAGTTTGTCTCTTATTTTCCTCTTCAATTCTCTTCACATACTCAAGATTATTCTTAGCCACTTGCAGGTTGGCTATTTCACAAATCCAGCCCAATAGATCCCTCCTTTCTTTCCGGATCTATGTACTCAATGTTTTTGGGCGAGATCTAGGTCCAAACCTCTTCCTCCACCATCGCTTCTTCCTTCCGCCTCGGGCGTGTATTGTCTTGGGGTCTTTTTTTCCCACTGAGTGACTAGCAGAGTGACTAAAGGAGCGATCGCAAGTAGTCTTCATCGCCTCGGCTTCTTCACATAGTTTGAGACCCGTTTCCCGACAAATCCCAGGCTTGAGACATGGACATGTTTGTGAAGTAACCTTGAGATCTGAGCGTCTTGAATTCATCAATGATCTTAGCTTCTGGTCCTAGATCCGAAATGGCATAGGTGTCTCTGTCGTTGGAATGCCTCCATGTGGTTTCCGTAATATCCATAACTCGGGCATTCATCTTTCCTTCCACTTCCTTCATCCCTGCTTCAATCGCCTTTCTCTTTTCAGCCATAGGTATTGCAGAGTGTTGGAGTGGCGAGTCATCGGGAGTTTGCGATGATATCACCGTGATAAGACCTTGTTGGGGTTTTAGCAATCATCAAGGTCACATCTTTCGAACCTTCCCCTCAACAGATTTTCCTTTCTTCTCTTATTACTTCCTCACCGTCTTTCCCTTCACAACCTGGCGTCCTCCTTCTCGTTTCGATCCCTTCACGCTTTTAGGTATTCCTCTTCCCCCTTTTTGGCATCATCAAAGGAGAGAGGAACCCCTGAAACAAGCTAGCAAGCAAGAAGCTGGGTCTGGCGATAGTCGAAGTTCGCTTCGAATCTGCTTTTCGGAGTATCTTTGCACGAAAATCGAGCGGGTGGCGTTGATTCAATCGCTACCAACTTCATCTCAAATGGCCGAGAAGACTGAATTTCGATCCATGTTCTCTTCCACATGCGAGGAGCTCGTTCTTTATTATGTTCACTCAACAACTTTATCTCCGAGGTGTGAGATTCATGCATTTGTTCGATGTGCTCTTGTAATTTTGTCTTTGATCGATTCTCACCCGGCCCGGACTAGCAACTTGTTGAACAATATCCTAAAATATCGAGCTTGTTCCACACGCATTGTCACGTTGTTGCCACCATTCCCCGGATCCCGACTATTATGCCTCGCAAATCGCCAGCAGGTTGGCGTCTCGTTATCCACCTCATGTCCAAAGTGAGGCCTGGTGCCTCCCATCTTTTCTATTTTGGCAAATAAGGCTTTGAAGACTTCCCGGAACTTCAACCGCTATCATCTCGTTTTGGTGTGACGGACAAGGCGTCAAAAGTCATCGGTTGGAACAATGGTGTCGATGGAATAACAGGATCAGTCGCGGGAAGCGCTCGCGATCTCTAGGCCGATTCTTCAGGGAGGTCGTGCCTCCAGAGAAGGGAAATGATTCTACAAAAGGATCATCACGGGCAACCGAATCGTTCAATGATAATTGGTGCTCGTGGAAGTCCCCCGTGGAGTCGAACTGTTGCAACTTGGGAGCTCGGAGTGGACTCTGTTTGGTACCGTGGGTCTCATTGTGAAGTCGACCCCTTGGCGAGCCTCACTTGTCTTAACACCTTCGCCAGTCTTAGCCGGTTTTTCTAAATGAGTTGATTGGTCCTCGCCATATCAAAAGCGTCATCGGGCGATGATGAGATTTCCATGGGTGGCTCATCATCAAAGTTGAATGTTTGGCGAGTAGTCTTGAGGCCGACTTACACGTGGTTGGAACATCCTCACCGAGTCTTTTGGATCCGCAATATGGGATGACTCGCACTTCATCTTCACCTTCGGATCCCGAAAAAGTTACATCGGGATTATCCCCGGAGTCGTGAAGAGCACTTATCTCCTTTTCGATGGATCAATGATGGCGGGAGGATGTTCGTGCTTCGGTCTTTTACCCGGGAAGTCTCAACCTCCCGTTGGCCTTCATTACCTCCCCGCAGATCTCAATCGCAATGAGGCCTTGACATCCCTTTCGACGCGATGTCACTGCTTGGGGTCTTTCGAGTTGGCATCCATTGAGTCTCAACTCCGTGGATTGCACTTTCATTGCCTGCAGTGTTAACTCCCGGGGCGATTCCTTCCTCGTGCCTTCCGATCGCATCGGCGGTGTCATTGGCCTCGAGAGCGATTGGCACCTCACCGAGACGATCTCAACTGCCGAGCCTCGTTGATGATAACTTGTGTGTATTCATTTGTTGTTCCTTCTCCTCTTCGCCTCCGAGATGCATTGTGGAGTCACCGCAAGATCCTCCGACCTTGCCGCAGCCGAGGAGTTTCCCCCTAGCACACCACCGGTGAGTGACTTGGAATGGGGTCACTCGTCTCTAGACTCCGGATGTTCCCACCGAGTATTCAGTTGGGGCGGTGGTAAGACACCTTCATTAGGGGTTGGCTCTGACCGGGGTCCCCACAATCCCGGTTTCATTGCCAATTCCTTTAACACCTTCCTCCGAATGAGTCAAAGTGGTGGCGGCGACAATAGTGGCAATATCTTTGCACCACTCCCATAGGATCTATCTCCACCGTGATTTGGATGACTCCCCTGGTCCCTCCATCATTCTTTGCTCATGTAGGATTCTCGATTCTTGCATTGCTTGCCGCGTTGCAACTCTTCTTCGTGGCGAAGAACGGGGTCCGATCCTCATCAATTTCTCGATAGAATGTCGAGGTGAGGATGTGTATGTTACGTGGTGCGGTGAGAGGGCGATGATCTTTGGCCTTCTCACGTGCCTCGATTCTTCTCGCAATCTTTCTTTCTCATTCTCTTTAAAGATATTTAGAATGTCCAAACAGCTTTTCTTCATTGGTCAATCCGAGGAATTTCATCGATTCGTCTTCTTCAATGAATTCCGGTCTTTGGAACTATTCCCCCTGGATCGACTCGCCTTCCATTTCCTCCATTCTTGCGAGCGATTTTGAATGTCCGGGTATGGTGGGGATAGGATCATCACATCATTATCCTTGTCATCATCTCCTGTTGTCCCTCGAGCTCGGGGATTGAGGGTAGCAAACTTTCTTTGCCGACATCTTCGCAGCCTCACATATTACGCATACACAACCCTATCAATAGGTGATTCGGTTTATGCGAGCTATTCTTGTTCCTCATTTGCTCGTTTTTGTTGGGTCTTGAGTTGCCTGGCACGATCGGCCTCGGCGAGACTTAGCCATTTCATCGATAACTTCTCGGAGACTCTACTTCTCCAGCGCCTCTGTATCTTTTCCAAAATGAGTGACGACTTCACTAGTCTTCTCAAGTTCGGAGAGCTTGGAAATTCTTCTTCTTCTTTTTTGTTTTCACCAGAGGAACATCCGGTTCCACTTCCTCCGTTCGTTGAAGGTAAATGCCTTGCAGATTGTCTTAGAGGTAGTTGCCTTCCTTGTTGTGGCGATCCTCTTCTTCTTGATCACTGGAGGAGGGATTAATGGTTCCTTCTCCACTGCGGTAGGGGCGGGAGACACGGCTGCGGGCGGTGTGACTTGGCGGCGGGCAAAGGATTTCTTTTTCTTTGTCAGCAGGGGCATCAACTTTCTTAGCGGCCGGTCTTCTTGGGAGGTGAGGAGGCACTGAATCTTCGAGGTCACCGATTCCCCCTCACTGTGACGCCTCTTGGCGTAAGGTCTCTTCAGTGCGCCTGCAGAGGTTTGATCAAACATCCTCTTGTTTACATGGAACACTTTTGCATGCCAAGAGGTATCCCTTTTTACTTCCATCATCATCCTAAGGCCAATCACTGGGCGTATCCCGAGGAACCTCCAAACGTAGCATCCTCGCTTGAAGGATTTGTTCCCAATATTACGGCAGTCCGCCGTATACAAACTCAGCCCAATTCACCTTCTTTTTCTTCAATGATCGCAAAATGCCATTACGATCAATTTAGCTTTGGACAACTAGTCAAAGCCGCCAAATTTAATGTCTATGCATTTGGCAACAATGTCCATAATTTGTGGCGATGCTTCTTTCAAAGACCTCTTGTTAGGCGTGTAGACCACTTTCCAAGCGGCGGTCGAATAACCTCGCTTCATGAATCTCCGACACTCCTTCCGCCGGCAAGAAGAGCGGTGTTACGCCAAATCCTTGGCGGTGATGGTGAACTCTTTTTCCGTGAACAGAGGACTTGATGCCTCATCGTGAACTTCGGCGTTCACGTGAGAACTCGTCGCGACCTCTTCTACATAGGTCATCGAAACTCCAATGTCAAAAACGGTTTCACCCCAGGCGTTTCCAATTTCTCGGCAATCTTTTTCACGAGGGTGTCGTCGGACCCTGTTTAACCATACCATCGAAATCCACACAGAGACCCAGTGTGGATTTTCTTTCCTAGCTTGACGAAATCATGAGTAGGTGCCATTTCTCGAGTGTTTTACCGAATGAGACTTAGAAAATGATTTTGAGGAGTTGTAGGCTTTTGAGAGAAAGTTTCTTTCTTTTGCGCTTGAGAGATATGAACAAATTTTGGTAAAGTGAGAGAAAATCGGACGAAATGGTATAAGTATGGTTTATGAAAGGGCGTGCGGGATGGTTTTGAAATTTGATCAAAATCAACGGCTTAGATCTTGCACGCCGATTAGCATTTAAGTTCTCGCATTTAATGCGGCATCATTTATATCCAATCATAAATTGGTGTGCAGCTTTTGACAAGACATGTCATAATTATGCGACGTCATTCTTAAAAACATTCACGCTTAGTAAAAATGACCACGTTTTTGTCAATTCGCTCATAAATAACTCAGCTTACTCCTTAGCTGATTCAATCATTCTTTTCACTTCTCTCCTTGTGACTTCCTACCGTCCCTAACCCGGTACAACCGACTTTCCAATACTGGTGATTCACTTAGGCGAATTAAGAGTTCACTCTTTTCCTCTTTTCGTGTTTCATCTCTTTTCTTGAGTCTTCCGAGTGTTAACTCACCTCAATTAACCCTAACTCATGCTTGAGTTCTTCAAATCTTGATTCACATAATGGTTTTGTGAATATGTCACCTAACTCGCTATCGGTTGAGATATATTCCAAGGTGATGTCCTTGTTTTCAACATGGTCTCTTATGAAGTGATATCGACATCGATGTGCTTTGTTCGTGAGTGCAACACATGATTTTGAGTGATTGCAATTGCACTTTGTGTTATCACACATAATTGGAATTTCCTTTTCTTCAACCTCATAGTCTCTCAAATTCTTTGTCTCATCCATAAGACTTGGGCACAACAAATTGCCGCAACTATGTATTCCTTGTTGTAGAGGTGGCTATTGAATTTTGCTTCTTGCTTAACCAGAAATTAGCCTATTTTCAAGCATTTGACATGTGCCTGAGGTGCTTTTCCTTTCAACTCTACATCCAAAGATATAGTCGAGTCGAATAACCAATTAGCTTGAATCCACCTTCCTTAGATACCACAAGCCAACTTCTTGCTTCCTTTCAAATATCTCTAGATCCTCTTCGTCAATCATGTGGCTTTCTTTTGGAGCAGATTGAAATCTTGCACATACACCTACAACAAAAGTGATGTCCGCCCGCTTGCTTTGAGATAGAGCAATGATCCAATAAGTGCTCAGATCTTGTTTGATCTACAGCTTGCCATCCGCATCCATGTCCATTTTGATGATGTATTCATTGGTATTTTCACGAGAAGACTTCTCTTCCATACAAAATTTCTTCATTAAATCTCTCGGTGTATTTTGTCGACTTATGAAGGTTCCATCCTTCAGTTTTCACTTGGAGTCCAAGGAAGAATGTCGACTCTCCCATCATGCTCATTTCAAATTTGCTTTGCATGACGAGATTTGAGAATTTATCACACACTCTTTGTTTGTGGATCCAAAGATGATGTCATCCACATATATTTAAGTTAGTGGATTCGGTCGTCTTGCACCCATGTGTTATTTTGATCAGCTCTCTCATCGTCACTTTTCAGATTTTCCACCGTGTCTTTGAGACTCACTATCTCATCTTCATCCGGATTAATAATTCCACCGGCTTCAACATAGGGACTCTTCGCATGGTTGGTTGATTCAACTTATCGAGTTGATTCTTCAATGTCTTCTCCATTTACATTTGGTTCATCAAACACCACATGGATGGATTCTTCACGTAACCATTGTCCTCTTGTTGAGCACTCAGAGGCTTTGCTTTGTTTGAGTATCCTAAGAAGATACCTTCATCGGCTTTAGCATCAAAAGCCTTTAAATTATCTTTACCATTGTTATGGATGAAGCATTTGCATCCAAATATTTTGATGCAAGATTTGGCTTTCTCCTGTCCAAATCTCATAGGAGTCTTTGTCACCGTCTATTTATCATGCATCTATTTTGAGTGTAGCATCTTTGTGTTTATTGCTTGACCCAAAATCTTTTAGGCAAAATGACTGCTTGACTAACATGGTCCTTGCTTTGCTTCTTTGAGAGTTCTATTCCTTCTTTCTGCAACTCCATTTTGTTTGTGGAGTCCTTCTTTGAGATAATTCATGACCAATACCATTTTCAATACAAGATCTTGAGTTATTATACCATTGACAAACTCGGTTCCTCTGTCGATCTTATTTTGATAATGGTTTGACTCTTCTCGTTTTGTATTCTCTTCATCACCGTGGTAGTTTCTGCGAAGTTTCTTTCTTTTTGCACATGAATATTGTCCATGTATATCTTGAGTAGTCATCTACTACCACCAAGGTGTATTTCTTCCCACTTATGCTAGTTGGTTCCACTTTGGACCAAACAGATCCATATGTAGCGGTGCAATATTCTTGTTGAAGATGGACATGTCTTTTCTTTGAATGATGATTTGATTTGCTTTCCCATCCGGCATGCATCACATATACTCTCCTTCTTGTATACTCGAGTCCGGAAGTCCTTCTACAAGATTATTTCTTGCAAGTTTGTTAATTGTTTTGAAGTTCGGTGACTCGGCTTCTTGTGCCACAGCCAACTTGATTCAAAAGGCTCTTTGCTAGAAGACAAGTGCTTGGTGTTGCGATTGATCAATCTACTACATACATGTTCTTTTTTGTCGCATCCTTGCAAAGACAACTTCATTGGATTCATGTCTTTGATTTGGCATATACCCATGTTAAATCCAACATTGTAGCCTTTGTCACGCAGTTGACTTATGCTTAGCAAAGTTGAAGTTGAGTCCTTCAACATATGCAACATCCGTGATTTCTAATCCATTTTTCTTGATAGATCCAATGCCTCTTATTTCTCCCCGAGCTTCATTCCCTCCAAATATGACTTTTGCACCTCGACTTCCTTGAATTTTGATAGATTTTTCTTGTTTCTGTCGTGTGTGCGGAACAACCACTATCCATGTACCAGGTTCCTTAGCACTCACCGCTCCTTGAACTCCGCAATCAAGGAAATAAGGTTTTAGGTACCCATACTTGTCTGGGTCCTGAGGGGTTAGTATTGTAAGATGATCCAACCAACCTATAGCCAAATGATTTGACTCTAAGGGGTTGCCATCTATCGATGCCATAATCATAATTAATTTTGGCAAATTGCTTGGGGGTTTTAGGTTCATACAGCTGTCTCTTTTGTCTGTATGCCTGTGTATGTGTTTTAGCAATTGCCTTCTTTGGGTAGTTGTGATATCTTTGAGTGTAGTGCTTGGGTGCATATGAGTGCTTGAAAGCTCTTATGCCTTTGGAATGGCCTTTCTTTGAGTTCTGGCCTTTGCCACTTTCAGCTTATATTCCATAGGTCTTTCTTTGATAGTTCACATTATTCCAATCGGCTTGGCTTGGGTATTTTCTACCATTCCCATCATACGTGTTTCTTTTATAGAGCCTGGGGTTTTTGGTAGCTCTGTTTCTTCTTTACGAGTATCTCCTGTTCGGAGTTTCTTTGAGGGACTCCTACCGATTTCTTCTCGGATGTCTTCTCGGATACTCACCGGGTCGTTTTCCTTTTCCTTTATAACCAAGGCCGCTTTGCTTGTGATTGTGCTTTGGTATAAATGTGTGTGCACCATTTGGAGTTTTGGATTTTAGAGATACTTCATTACTTGAAGATCCTTTTTCCAAAATCACTTTTGAGCTTGACATAGCATTGAGGAATTGAATCCTAAGCCTGTTTTGTCTCCACATTCTCTTTGACTCATAATAAGATAATCCAATGATTTAGATGCCTTAGTGAATGAGGCAATCACATTTTTGAGATCATTCTCCCTCTTTTCTATAGCTATCTCTCTCGCTTATTAGCTTAAGCATTTTCAAATTTTTAGACTTTTATCCTCATCGCTTATTTGATTTGGAGTACTCAACTCCTTAGTCACCGTGAGTTTTGGCTCTTAAGTAGGCTTGTTCTCCTCATTTAGTAGTGTGTGTGAGGATTTAATGTGTTCAAAATCTTTCATCATTTTGCCTAATGAGTCATAAAGATCAGGTGGGTGATGAAGTGTGTGTGTCACAATCACTATCAAGTATCCGAGTGTGATGAGTTAGGGTGTACCTCATCTTCTTGGTCGGGTTGGTTTTGTTCTTTAGCCATTAGACGCATCAAGGCTTTCTTCATCGAGTCACTTGAGTAGTCACCTTCACTACTCTCCGAGTCTGTTGTGTCTTTTGACTTGATCAGACATCGTGATCTCTGCAGCCAACATTGCCTTTCTCTTTTCCCCCGTCTTCTTTCCCCAAGACTTTTCTTTCCTCTTCATTCCTGTATTTGTTGACTACATGATATGGACATTCAATGGCATAGTGACCAGGTTGCTGCGCCCCAAAGATAGATTTTCAACTTTTTGATCGATTCTTTCCATCCTTGGATTGTCGGCTCTTTGATATTCAACTTTTTGATGCTCGCTCTCTTGGGTGGTCTGCTTCCCTTGACTTGGAGGAGCCGAGTGTTTTGGAGGATTCACCTTTGCTTATTTTGTAGTTCTTATTGAAGAACTTGTTGAACCTTTTAACCATCGGTGCGATCTCCTATTGGTCAATGACCTCTTTGACCTCAAACTCTTTTGCCATCTTTGACAATTAGAGCAATTGTTTTGGGCACATCCTGTCTCTTCTTGATCTTTTGTTCTCACCAAATTCGTAGGCTTTGAGATCCGAGAATAGCTCATGGTTGGATGTTTTTGATAGGTCCATGGAATGTCTCATGGCCATGACTTTCATATCCCACTCGGTTGGGAGACTTCTTAGAATCTTCATACACATTTCTTCGTGTATATTCCTTTCCAAGTGCGGTTACTTCATTAGTAATTTCCGTGAACCGAGCATCCAAATGATCCAAGGTTTCTCCCCGCAAGCATTTTAAAATTTTCAAATTTTTGTACAACAACAAATAGTTTATTTTCTTTGATTTGCTCGAGCCTTCGCAAATCAAGGTTAGCTTGTCCCATTTCTTTTGCCGTTTTGCATGATTTGACTTTGTTGAACATGGCTTTGTCCAAAGTTTTGTAAAGAATGTCCTCGCCACATTGTCCAAGTTATATCTTTTTTCTCGTCATCATTTGTCCATTCACTCTTGGTTTTCAACCATAATTGTCCGGGAGCGAGATCCTCCTCTCCTTCAACCGCAGCCTCTCCTAGCACCGTGTTCACTTTTTAAGATTTGGAGTGGCCCATCTTCTATCACTATCCACATCTCATCGTGTAATCTTTGATAGATGATCCTGCATACAAATTTTCCAATCATCAAATTCTTCAATTGTGAACATAGGGATGCGTATCAAATTTGCTTCCATGATAGTAACTTTCTTTGAATAAAAGAGTTTTGAAATATCAAGTGCTAAAGCAAGCTTTGAAAAATTTGGAGATCTAGTTCAAGAACCGGTGCGAAAGGCTCAATGAACCAACCACTCGATACCACTTGTAGGTCCCAAGGGGTGTGAGTGTAAGGTTTAGAAGGGGGTGGGTTGAATAAACCTTACCAACTTTTCGATTTAATCCTTTTAAAAAAATGTTCGAGTTAATACTTCACAACAGTCCTTGATGGACAAATTAAGTCGATTAATCGGCCAGAGTTAGTCACTCAATGCACTGATCGAGTCCGTTGATAGAATAACTCACTGTTTTGACTAAAGACTTAACTTGAGCGTGATATGTTTTCAAATGGAAGACTTAACACCATTGAATTTGGTTAAGTTTGTTTTAATACTTGGTTTTTAAAGACTTTCATTGATTATCAATTGGATAGCAAATTTATCGTGAGATATAAAAATAAGATGCATAAATTAAAGTCTTTGAAATGTAAATGACACAATAAGTTTTTATAGAGGTTCAAGATGGGGTAATTCTTGTACTCCTCTCTTCTCCAACTCCTGGAGGAATCCACTAAGTATTGATCAATATACGAGTGGTTAATGTCCCATATACAAGTCTTGATCACACAAATTGTGACTTGATCCTTTGGGACTTAGTCCGAGATGCCTTGGTCACACACCGGTTTCTCGTATGACTCGAACCTCACGGGGCAAATCGCTTTGCTACTACAACCCACTTGCTTAAGTTCCTTGGATTTGATCACGAAGCCCTCCAAATAGCTTAAGCCTGGTTTGACCTTGAACCTTTCTACTATCCTTCGTGGAATGTAGACCCCTTGATTCTTCAAATATTTCCTCTTCAACCGATTGAAGTTGTCTTTCCTTCACAAGTGAGTGTTGGATTGATTTCCTTCGTAATGTATGCTTGAGGATTGATCTTGAATGACTTGAGAGTATTCTTGGTTACAGTTCAAATGTTAGCTTGAATGTTCGTGGTTCAGGTCGGTAACCTTCTCTCAGAGTAATTCCTCAGCCTTTTATAGTGATCTTTCAAATATCTGCTCATTGAAGAGATAGGCTTATTTTTGAAAGTCACTTGTGGGCTCGCCACTTGTCTTGTTGCGGTCCTTGAATTTACGTTTTCTCGTATGAACGATTCTTGACTTTTTGAGTTACGACATGGTGCGGTGTTTCCCATTGGTTTATTTCTTTTGCATGCTTCGAGATCGAGCACTTCAAGAAAGGTAGTATGGAAGTATTACTTGTTTAAGTAATTCTCTTGATTTACGTTGCAACGGATCTCTTTCGATTATCTCCACTTGATCGCATTTCCTTGCCTTCCCAGGTGACTTAGAGTCGCCTTCCAATCATTGGATGACTCTTCTCGTCACTTCAACTTGAGACTTGGCTATCTTGAGTTGACTTGATGATACTTCACTCACCGCATCTTAGCTGCACCTTGATCGAGTTCTGTCTTCTCTTCTTTGCCACACTCACCGCCTCACAATGAGTCTTCCTTTTAGTCTCCGGTTGTCTTCTTGCATGTTCAGCATAGCGACTTCACTCGGCTCTACCAGCCCTATCTATTACAATGCAATTTATAACAAGAATGGGGTGCCAACTTCCTATTCTAAGTTTTACATGGCATTCATCAAAATCTACAAAATAATTTCCCAACAGCTGTCTTGGGGGTTTTAACTAGAAAGAGATTTCAGTTAATCAATTTGAGATTAGGAGTTTTTCACCTTGAGAAAGAGTTTAACTTAAATCGGGAATTTCTACGGTCCACATAACATGAGATTTTATTAAAAGAGGATGGTTTTTGCTTAAGGGTTCATGGTTGTATTTTTAACTTGTCAAATCACAAAAACATTCTAGAGTGATTTACATTCAAACACATCTCTATCTCTTAATTTCTTATTTTACAAATCATTCTTCATTTTTTTTCTTTACATATTGTAGTTTATTAAATCAAACAAAAACTCTGAAAATTGTTAGATTAAATAACAAAAAGACGGTAATTATTAGTACTTACAATCCTCGTGGGAATGACACTCGGTACTCAATAATCTATACTATAAAACGATAGGTGCACTTGCCTACGGTTTTCTAGAGTAGCTTTTGAGCCATCAGCTATCTTCGAAGAACTTCTCAAAACTCTCTTATGAAGTGAGTTTTTTGGAGCGTTTTTAGGAGCCATTAATAACACGAATACCAGCGGTTTGAAAAACAAACTAACCTTAGGAATAACGTGATGAACCTCGAACGACGAATGAAACCGAAAGCACTAATGGAGAACGTGGCCACAAACACCAAGAATCGCAAGAAAAACGGTATGCAAACTCAAGTATGGAATGAAGAAGACAAACCAGTAAGAAATTTGATTTACCTAGGTTAAGAAACTGGAGGGGGTAAAAACTTAATAGCAGCGTAAAATGGGCGGGTATTTTTGGGAAAAAAACAGCGGGTCGGATAGATTTGGAATAGGGTGACATTTTTGTCTTTTTTTGAAAAATGAGGGTATTTTGTGTAATTTCCTCTTAAATTAAATTATCCAATTAATTTGATGTGTAATCATATGATCATTTGAATAAATATTAGTCATTTTTTTTTCATCTAAAGCAGTAATTCAGTTATATATCTTTATGTTTAAATTTTTTGTTTTGGATTTATATTTGTTTATGATCCTGTAGGGCTTGCAACTGCTTTTCACTTGATGTTGTAATTAGTTGTAAGCTTATTTTGATGAAGGAATGAATTTCATTTTAATTCACAAAAAAGATAAATAATTATGTGGACGATTATGCCATTGACTAATTTACCCATAACTAAAATTTATCATAATTAGTTTAAATTTAAATCGTAATAGTCTTTGTTTTAAAATATGGGTAGGTCTCTTGTGAGATCGTCTCATGAATCTTAATTCGTGAGATAGAGTCTCATTATCCAAAATTCATCCGCCCCTTTCATCTCTCTATACTTATGTGGTCGCTCTCTCTCTCTCTCTCTCTCTCTCTCTCTCTCTCTCTCTCTCTCTCTCTCTCTCTCTCTCTCTCTCTCTCTCTCTCTCTCTCTCTCTCTCTCTCTACACGAATGAAATAAATGAAAAAAGATGGAGATAAAAAAGTATTACATTAGACTAAAATATCACTTTTTACAAATAAAATATCACTTTTTATTGAAACTATATTATCTTTTATTAAAAATATCACTTCTTATGGAAAAGTATAAGCTTTTATGGAAACAAATATCACTTTTTATGAGAAAATTATCATTTTTATTTAAAATATATATCAATTTTTATTAAAACACAGTATCACTTCTTATTAAAAATGTATCAATTCTTATTAAAATAAATATTATTATATTAAAAAAATATCAATTTTTTTATTAACAAAGAATTATTTCGCATTAAAAAGTATCACTTCTTATTTTAAAAAATCACTTTTTATTAACAAATAACAATTCCACTCTGAAAAGTATACGTTTTTAAGTATCATTTCTTTGTGTATGTTTTTTCCTGAAGAGTTTGAATTTTGTGAGATTTTTGTATGTAAAACACTGCGTGTATAGAGAGATGAGGAACGCGAGAAAAGAGAGAGAGAGAGAGAGAGAGAGAGAGAGAGAGAGAGAGAGAGAGAGAGAGAGAGAGAGAGAACCACGTGAGGAAAGAGAGGGGGACCATGAGAGAAATGGACGTGAGTAGGGGGACCAAAAATAGAGAGGATGAAAGACCACGTGAGGCTCCGTCTCATGGATTTGAATCCGTGAGATGGTGTCGCACAAATTTTTTTGTTAAAATAATTGGTATTATGTTTTAAAATAAATTTTAGAATCTCCAACTGATATGGTGTGATTATTTTGTTCCATCTCATAGGTGTGATGACTTTTCCATCAAAAATCATCATTTGTACCTGCCTTGATATAAAGAGAGGCATGTATAAATAATACCACAATTTTTCTACCCATTTCACAGTATTATAAAAAAAATTAATGTCCGTACAATGAAAAAGGTTTATTAATATTGAAATGACAGTTTTTGGTAGTCAATTAACTTTTAAGGTCACATAATTAGAATTATATAAAAAATAGTTTTTTAAATTTGTGTGTTGCATTAATTAATATATTTGTCTTTTTAAAAAAAAATAATTGACCCGAGTTTTACGTATTTTGACATCAATTATATTGATGTATTCTAACTATTTGTGATATATATGAATAGTTTAAGCTTAGCTCATTTCTTCATAATTAAATAGAATTGTATTTAAGTTGATTAAAGCCAACTAAATGCTTATTTTAATTGAAGAAAATATCTCAAAATTATATGTATCCAAATATTATATATTAAATATATCAAAATATAACATTATATATATTTATGTAAGAAGCCAAATACATAGTCTTGAATATATTTCTCATGATGCTGAGATATGATATATTTTTCTTTTTTGACTTCATTAATAAAAAACATTAAATTGTCAGCTGCTATTTTAAAAAATTTACAGTGCAGAGAGCTATAATTCATAGAACTATTAGAAAAATGCACATGTCACAGTAAAACATAAAGTCTCATAAATATATAGCTCATGTGTTACACTGAGGTCATGCTAGTTTAACCAAATTTAATATTTTAATATATCCTATATATAATCAAATAAAGTAAAGAAACTATGAGGATAAGAAAATAGAGGTTTTGTTATTTATAATCAAAAGAATTTCTTTCATTCATTAGAAGAAACTAAAAAATGTGTTGCGAACAAAATTGACTTTTCTCAATATTCCTTATTTTTATTAGAGATAATTTTAATTTGCTACCTAAACAATGCGAGTTTTTCTACTTTTTTCACTTAACTTTGAATTATTTTACATAAACCCTTAAACTTTACAAATTATTGTATTTTGCTTGTAATTTCAAAAATTACCCCTTAACCTTTATGGTTATTTATTTTATGATCTCTGAAAATGGTAGCATATATAGCTAGGTTTATTGGTAAAATGTACCATTATTTATAGTATTTCTGTATTGACTAAAGATGAGGAAATTTTGAGAGAAAAATGATACAAATAAATGTTCGAGATGTAATGACTACAAACAACCCACTAACAGTGAGGGGTAAATTTGAAAATTATAGGCTAAGTGCAACAATTGACAAAGTTCAGAGGGTAAAGTATAACAATTCAAAGTTAAGTGAGCAAAGTAGAAAAACAAGCATAGTCGGAGGGTAAATTAAAATTACCTTTTTTTGTTATTTTACTCATTATTGAATTCCAAATTATATACCTAATAGTAATTAATCATCATTGGATTGCATATATAATTATTCGATCCAAACGGCCCACTGTATCCTACAAGGCTCATGCTGCCCATCAACCCTGGTATAAAAGAATGTCCCTCCTCATTATTTATAAGTATGCCGCTTTAATCGCAATTTTTTATGTGAACACCCATTAGGGGTGGGGATTAGGTATTGAACCCCAAAGCTGTATATTGAGTGAAAGAATTTACAATTACAAAATTCTAAAGAATGTTATACATAATGTACAATCAAAACATATTGATCACATATACATTCTATTCCTAACTATTCACGCTTAATCACTGTCTTTTGTTCTGGAATTATCCTACTCCGGTCCTGACTTGAGCGTCAGATACGCCTCCCTAGGACAATCCCAGGGTCAATCTAATGTCTAGCATCAGAGAGGCCTCATCCAAAAAACTACTTGCTCCGGAGAAGAAGTTGGACCATCATTCAAAATCTTTTACTTGGAATGATTTGCCAATTTTAAGAAGCATCATTTTGACGTTGTTTGTGGGAACTGCCAAGACATGAAGATGCAGACGAGAGATCTCAACATGTTGAACTGACTCTCAAGCCATTGGTACCGGAGCGTAAAACCAAAGAAGAAGAGATACCACTCGAAAGGCGGGAGACCAACCCCCTTCTCCTCTACCAAAAGGGGTGCCACCTCCTCTTCCTAAAGGAGCTACGCCGGCTGAGGAAGTTTGCTTGATGCGAGAAGCCCTCCAAGCCCTGCTCGAAGAAGCTGTTCAAACTGCTATGAGCCATCAAGCTGTGGCAGGAGCCCCCAGGGACCTCCTCCGGCTCCACCAGCCACTGAAGATCCGAACTTGGGGGAAGAAGATAGAAGAAATGAAGGACAATGAGAAAAGCAAGATGACCAAAGACGTGGCTTTCTGGAGGAGAGGCTAGAAATAAAGCTCAATGCTCCCAAGTTCACACTTACGCGCTCCCTGAGGAGTCGCAAGGGGTGCATGCTACCCAAGCCAATTACGAGCTATCACCCTGGTGAGGAGAATCCACTCGCCTCAGCTATCTGCCATGCCCATGAAAATCTAGAGAGGGGTGAATAGATTTTCTTCGGATCTCAGAGTTTTTTCCTTTTTTTCAGAAGTATAGCTCAATAAAGAATAAATTGCAGAAATCAAAAATAACACATGATGATTTATAGTACTTCAGTCCACCTAGGACCTACATTTATTACCACCCATTCTCCTGAGCGGATTTTCAACCAAACAACTTTTACTAATCGAAAATAAAATGATTACAACTTCAATTAGAAAAGCACTAACTCTTTTTTACAACGACTTGAAGAGCACCAAACTGTTCGATAACAACCTTCTAATAAACCAAGTGTATTCTTACCAAAGAACACTAACAAGTAGTTCTATTTTGAATGATGAGTATAAACTCAAGATTACACGTACAAGTGATTACAGATATTTGTGTAAGTGAAATCAAGAATCCAAGCCTAATAAAATCAATTCAAAATGAAGAACTTAGGCTTAGATTAAAACAAGACTTCTGAAAGTGATAGAAAGAGTTTTCCCGACTTCTTATTGGGACTTGTAGTAAATGTGTTGTGTTTGATCCATCAAGACCTTTATCTATTTATAGAAGAGCTTCAAGATTTCAATCCCAACATAGACTCCACCTGTTTTGAATTTGTTTGTAAAAGAATGATCAAAAGATCTACAAAAATAGTTAAGAAATGTCAAAGTTGATATATCAGATGAGTGTTACTCAACACCTGAGACTCGGTTGTTATTCATGTTTAGTGATCAGCCATTCGGGCAGGTGTCTCAACAGCTTCTATAGGAATAAGCTTGGCTAAGGTGCCTGCTTCTTCACCTTTCTTAGCTTCATCGATGGTTTTCCTGGTGCCATCTTCAGAGTGAACTAGAGATATGGTGGCTTGGATGTTCTTCACCATCTCCATTATGTCAGGACTAGGGGTAATCATGAATGATGAGGATTCGCCTGCTCCCCTGTTCATTTGTTGCTTATGCAACTCTTTTGATTCTCTGATTGCTTGCTGGAACTCAGCTTTCTCTGCTGCCACAGCAAGGTCGATTTCTTCTATGTCATTGTCACTGCTGTCGGCTGATTCCAGGGCATGCTCTGGTGCATCAGTAAATGGGCAAGAATGGGGCTTCTGTTCTTCAGCAGTGGCCTTAGCCTTCTCCGAGGACCTTTGTTTCTCTTCATCCTTTCTTTGATAAAGGATGGTCATGCAGAAATTGGGAGGGTCGAGCTAACAGCTATGTCACCCAAGAAACTCATGAGCTCCTTTTCTTCTTAATAAATTTTGGGCTCTGAAATTGATATCTTGAGTAACTCAGTTTCCATCTTCTCTATACCCTCAATCTCTCCTGTATATCAGGATAAACTGGAGATAGCATCACACATCATCATCCTTCTCTTCTCGAATCGTAGCGAGTGGAGCATGTTCCTTCTCAGGTTCTCTAGCATCTGTTTGAGGGGACTAGATAGTTGTTTCTTCTGTGTGCTCAGTTGTCTCTCGAATAGCTGGGTCTTCAACAGTCTGCTGATCCATATTAGCAGTCTTCTCCACCTCCATGGTGACCACTTCTCCACTAGTAGCTTTCTGCGACTGCTCTTTTTGAGTTTCCGTAGTCTTCTCCTGTGCAGGCTGAGTGCCAGACTCAGCTTTCTCCAACTCAGATTTCTTAAACAGTCCTCTTCTTTTTGTCTTAACAAGAGGAATTTCTTCCTCTTCAGCTGCTTCGGTGGCTTCTGGCTCCACCATCTTTATCTTTTGCTGCACTGGCGCTTATGATACACAAAGCGCTTATTCTTTACAATTGGAGAAGGTGCAAATGTATCCTTCTCGGTCTCCGCATGGGCGGGTGCACCCAGCGGTCAGAGTAGGATCGAGTGCTTGGGTGGACTTGGGCCGCGTAAGCTTTCTTTGGGCCGGCCGCAGGGCATGAGCTTTCTTAGTCAGGGGGAAAGTGGTGGCTTAGATGCAAAGAAACTCTCTTCTTTTGAGTTGGCTTAGGAGATGGAGCTGGGCGATTGCGGTGTGTCTTCTTTCCGGTGGATCGATCACCGATTCACCTTCGCCGGTGTCGCTCTTCGTGCATGCGCTTGCCTTCGAGCGCCGAAAAGATTCGCCTTGAACATCTTCTTATTAACATGGAAAGGTTTTCCATGCCTCGAAACAATCCCCTTTACCTCCATAAGATTGCCAATCACCAAGCCATATCTCAACGAGCCTCCAAATAGACCACCATTAGTAATGGCCTCGTTGATCACATTTTGGCAGATGCGACTAAAAATGAACTCAACCCAGTTGACTTTATTTTCCTCCATGATCGTAGCCATAATGATTAGCTTTGTTCGAGACAGCTGATTAAAGTTGCCGAACTTCATGTCGATGCACGTGGACACGATGTCCATCAACTTATGGTAATCTTCTTTGATCGGGACTTCGCGGTAAACAACCTTCGCACTGACTCATGCTTGGCAATCTCCTTCCAAGTAGCAGCTAAGTTAACATCTTTCTCAGCTAATTCCTTCAGCCCTTCTAAAGGCAGATTACAATGCTCAGTTAGGTCCGCAATAGTGATTTTGATGTCCTTGCTACGGACAAATGATCTGATCTCCCCATCGTGAACCTCAACATTCAGGTAGAACATTGCGATCTCCTCGGAGTAAGTATGAGAGAACTCCATAGTGAGAAAGCCCTTCAGACCAGACTTCTATAACTTCTCAGCAATATTTTAACCAGGGCCTTATCAGCTCCCTATTTCAGCATACCATCGAAATACACAATTGATCAAGAGTAGATTTTCTCGGACATTTTGATGAAGTCGTATGAGACATCCATTTTCTTGAAAAATATCCAATCAAATAGTCGCAGAATCTTGATTGAAGAACTAGAGTTTTTGAATTTTGCATACATAAAAATTAGACTTGCTTGCTGAAGACGAGAGTGTTGTGAGGAGAGAGAAATTTAGTTTTTGGTTTTTATGGGATGTGAGATGATGGTTTTCGGAATTCGAAAAGTTAGATCAAAATCAACGGTCAAGATTAAAACTTAGAAACCATATTAACTTTCCCGCATAAAATGCAATAGCATTTATATCCAATCATAGGCTAAACATGAACAACTTTTGTTCTGACATCATAATTACACTGACGTAATGTCCAAAATATTCCTGCTCGCAGAAAACGACTGCGTTTTTTCACTTAGCTCATAAATAACTCAGCTATCATCCTAAAGTGACTTAACTCTGCTTCTCTCTTCACATAAGATCACTCAGCTGTCAGCTAACTCAATACAACTAATTTCCCATCTTGGCTGTTTCACTTTGCTACAAAACGAAACTTGCTTATTTTCATTTCTCTCTTCTTGGACTCTGTTGATTGAGTCTTCTGAGTCTCCTACCTCAGCTCAATCAAACGTAGCTCATTCTTAAGCTCTTCAGATCCTTATTCATATAGAGTCTTAGTGAATATGTCAGCTAACTGCTTATTAGTTGAGATGTATTCCAAGGTGATGTCTTTATTTTCAACATGATCTCTTATAAAATGATATCTGAAATCAATGTGCTTTGTTCTTGCATGTAAAACTGGATTCTGAGTAATTGCAATAACACTTGTATTATCACACATAATTGGAATTTCTTTATCTTCAATATCATAATTTCTCAGTTGTTGTCTCATCCATAGAACTTGGGCACAACAGTTGCCCGCAGCTATGTACTCTGCTTCAGCTGTGGATGTAGCTATTGAGTTTTGTTTCCTGCTAAACCAAGAAACCAATCTATTTCCAATCATTTGACAGGTACCTGAAGTACTTTTCCTGTCCACTCTACATCCAGCATAGTCTGAGTCTGAGTAGCCTACCAGCTTGAATCCTCCATCCTTTTAAATACCTTAGGATTCTCTTAGCTACAGTCATGTGACTCTCTTTTGGTGAGTAGGCCTTTGAACTAATTCCCAAACTTTATTTATTCCAAACTGATTCAGCTCTTCTTGCATAGCCTGAATCCAATATTTGTCATCCAATGATTGAGATACATCTTTAGGCTCTATTTGGGAAATGAAACAAGTAAACATCGCTTCATGTTGAGCTCTGGATCTGGTTCTTATGCCATCTCTAACATCTCCAATGATTATTTCAGGTGGATGGTCTCTCAGCCATCTCACATCTGGTTGGAGTAAGTCTGCTGGATTCAACAGTCTTGCAGCTAAGTTGTCCTTGTTTGATATATGTTTTTATCTTAATTTTGATGATTTTATTTTTACACCAAAACAATGTTTTTAATTGTTGTCCAAATACTCCTAAATGATTTAAAATGGTTTTAATATTTTTCGGAGTATTTCTTCAAGTTTTACTTTAGATAATTGTTGTCTCTCAGCCATCTCACTTCTAATGATTTTAGGTTTATAAATTTTCACTTCAAAACAAGGTTCCTAAATGTTGTCTAAATACTCCCGATTGGTTTAAAATGTTTTTAACATATTTTCGGAGTATTTCTTGAGTTTCATTTTCGATAAAAATTGGACAATATTTGCCTCGAGGTCGACCTGGCCGCCCCATAGGCAACCCGTGCACTCAAGAGTAAGTCCAAATGCAAAAATGAACTCCGAGGTGAAATTGGGGCGAGTCGACCAGCCGCCTGTGGGTCGACCGGTGCTTGCCGACCGGCCGCCCGTGCGACGGTGCCTGCAACTTTGTGCTGAAATATAAACTCGAAACCTTGCAAAATGATTGAGGGGGACCGGGTGAGACAAGGGTCGACCGGTCGAAGCCTATGTCGACCGATCGCCTTGTTGAAATTTTCAATGTGTTATTCAAATCTCTAAAAGCTATATTCTTGATTTTAATTATATTTTTCTGTAGATTTTCAATCCCCAAGAGGAGCCTATGCTTGATCAATCATCTCCTATAAATAGAGGAAGTTTTGGAGCAACCATTACAACAATTGAGATACAACACAACAAGATACACTTCAAGCAAAGATTTGTTCTTCATTGTTATTATTCTTGTTGTAATTTTGCCTAGCTTTTCACTTTCACATCCTTGAGGTCTAGGCTATTCTTGATTACACTTTGCACTCAAATTGTAATATTCATTATTGAGTTGTAATCTTGATTTTTGGTTATCATTCAACACAAGATATCCTTGTGAGTGTTCTTATGGTAAGAACACACTTGGATGATCTAGGTGATAGGTGCAAGAAGATTGTGGTGATCTTCTTATTGAGGTGTTGAAGAATTTGGTATTCTTCAAGGTTGAAGATTGTGGTAATCTTCACAAGGTGCCGTTGAAGGAAGATTGTGTGATCTTCAAAGGAGATTGTGGTAATCTCCAAAGGTGTTGTTGAAGAAGAGTGTGGTGCTCTTCAAGGTGTTGTAAGTTGAGTTTGTATTAATTTTGGTAATTAATAAAATTCTTTTTCTTTTTGAAATCCATCCCTGATATACTTTGGGGTTGTAGAGGATTAGGCCCTAGGTTGGTTGAACCTCTATAAATCGACGTGTGTTGTTTACATTCCGCACCTTTATTATTGTCTTTGAGTATTCAGTTCGAAAAAGAGGGCGAAATCGAAAAGATGGAGATAATCTATTCACCCCCCCTCTAGATTATCGTAGCCGCTTGGACTTACAAGTGGTATCAAATCCAAACTCTTTGGCAAGCTCGTTTCACATCGCGAGTGAAGAGAAACGATCATCGGCTACGAATGAAGCTCATCTTACCGGCACCTCCACCACCAAGCCACCACTATTTGATTCCAAAAATTACACATTTTGGAAAGAAAGAATGGAATGCTATTTACAAGGTTGCGGGTTCAATATTTGGAACATCGTCATAAATGGAGAATCCATTCCGATGATAAACACACCACACACCTCCAAAGGCCTCAAAGAACTAAATGATGAAGAGAAGAAAATCATCTCCTTAAACGGTAAGGCTCTAAATATTTTGTATTGTTCATTTACTAATTTGGAATATGAACATATTGTAGGAATTCGATCGGCACATGAAGTATGGCAAAAATTAGAAGCCATCTATGGAGTATTTGCAAATGATAGGAGCAACTCAAAAACATCTACTTCTCAAATGGATACAACATCAAATCCAACCATATGGGATGAGCCTCTTACAACTTCCGATGATGAAGTCGAAAAATGTTTTATGGGCATCGAAGAAGAAAATGAGGTATGTCTTAAACCCTCAACTTCTTATGGTATTGTCATACAAAATGAATATAGTGATTTGCAAAATGATTATGATGAGCTACAAGATGAATTCCAAAACTTATTTGTTAAATACAAAAATTTGAAAAAGGAATTCATTGTTTCGAAAAATGATAAGGATAGTTTATTTACTTCCTATGAATCACTATCATGTGCTCACACCGCCACTCTTCACAAGGTTAGAAACCTTGAGAAAGAAAATAGTACTCTAGTTGAGGATATTAAGTGCTTGAAAAATGATTTATCAAAATACAACTTGAGTAACAATGAAGTGCCTAATGTTGTAAATGATAATGATTGTGATAGTTTGAAAAGTGAACTTGATCATGAGCCTAACATTATCAAGCATATAAAAAGAAATCGTGCTCCTATACATGCTAGTAATATTACTTGCTTCTATTGCGGTAAGAAGGGACACGCCGTAAATACATGTCGGGCTAGAAATAGCTCTAATCATTATTGGAGACCTAAAAGTCTCAAAGTTAATCCTAAAGGACCCAAAAACTTGAGGGTACCACATAATAATGTCATATTAGGTACCCGGCGGAATAATGATCGAAGAAAATTCATACCGCCAAGAAGGCATCAAATGACCATTTCATTTGATCAAAGAAGGAGAAACTATTTTCGACAAAGCAAATTTCCAAGAAGAGGATATAATCAAAAATGGGAATAACACAATCCTTGGAAATGGCAAAGACATCATCAACAAGATGATTTTCAAAGGGGAAGATATCATCAACAATGGGAACGGCACAACCCATGGAAATGGCGTAATTGGTAAACCGTATCCCCCATTTAAATGTGCATTTTTAGTATGCATGTTTTTATTGCAAATGAGTTTTCATTTTTTTTTAATATAGGTCTTCAATATATTTGTGAGTTTCAAAATTTTAAAAGAAGACCTTGCATAATATTTCTAAAACTCTTGTGCATTTAATTAGACTTATGTGGTTTATTATCTCTTATGTATTTTTATAGCATAAGTATTTTTCTTGATATCTCCTATTACTTGCCTACACTTGTGCTTTTGTGCAATTTTTGTTTAAGAATTGTGTAGGATATATTTCTCATATTCATTGGCTATTTCGTCATCAAGTTTCTTAACCTATCGAGGTATGTTCACTCGTATTTCTCTTAGAACTCGATATTATGCTTATGCACATATCTTTCAAGATATTTCATTTCAACCCCTTAAGTGCCCCAAAATGATTTTGCAATTTTTTCTTAAAAAGTCACTACTCATTAAGTCTCGATTTTCTTGAATATATGTTTTTCTGAAACCCGTATTTGTTGGATATGGTCCAAAATTATCTTTTTGCAAAGTTTTAAAAATTTTGGGGTGAAAAATCGAATTTTGGAAAATTCTGGAAATGAAAATCGCATCAAACGGTACCCGAGCAGTGCCGGTCGACCAGGGGTCGGCCGGTCCGACCACACCACCGATCGGCGGCCAATCGACCGGCCGACCTCATTACATGGGCGAAGGCTTTTTATTGAAACAGGGGTATTTTCTTTCATTCTCTATTTCAAAAACTTGAACCCTAACCTCTCCCTCTCCAAAATTCTAACAAAATATCTCATTATCTCTCTAATTGTTTAATCCTTGAGCTTATATTACTCAAATTCATCTTGTTTTCATGGAACCCCGTCAATTCACCAGAAGAAATCCTCAAAAGAGGAGAAGAAAGCAAAGGGGAGAATCTTCCTCCAACCCCCAACAAGATGATATTCCACAAGAAAATAATCGAGACCGGCTTACGGAAGGAGAGATTGTTGAATTGAGAGCCGGGATTTCAAAATCGAATATTCATTGGGACTCGAGTAAGTTGTCACTTCTTTCCGAGCCTCCCTCTAGAGCTAATAGATTTCGATTCTTGAATAAACTAGCGAAAGAACATTATGAAAATATTGGATTGAATGACAAGAAAATTGCTTGTACTCGTATGGTTCGATTTTTAGCATTTCATGATGAATATCCGGAAATTAGGGCGTACTTTGAAATTCAAGGTTGGGTTTCATTATGGGATAATTCGTGTTTGCATTATGATGACGAGCTTATAAAACTTTTTTATGCAAATATGTGGATTGTTGATGCTACGGAAGATAATCCGTTGGAACTTCACACATTCGTTAATGGTAGGCACTTTTCGTGGACATTGGCCGATATTTGTAATCATTTTAATGTGCCGAATGACGGAGTTATTAATGTTGATTGCACTCATTGGGACGATGATATTTTCGGTGTTTCACTAGATGAGGTGAAAACATTTTTGGGAGTTTATCCGGAAGAAACCTTCTCGGCTATGCCGCCAATTTATCGGATTATATCTATCATTTGCTCCTACTGTGTTTGTGGAAAGGAAATCAAACTTCCAAATAATCTTGAACTCTTTCTCACTTATAAGATTGTTCGAGAAGAAAGAGTAAATTATGGGGCTATTTTTGTGTATTGTTTGTCGGAATCTAGAAGGCATACCAAGAAAAAATATACTTTGGGTAATTTGATTTGCCGACTTTTATACTTATCGGGATACCCGGAAACTAAAATGAATACCAAAATTCGTCACAATGATTTTGATAATGCCAACATTCTACAAATGGTAAAAATGCGACGACATTTACCACGGGTTCCTACCAAAGTCGCTAGGGGACGTGCCCGACATCAACAACAACCTCGGGATGATTTCTTTAATGATAATGAGGTTGAAAATATCGGAAGAGGTAATATTGATGAACAAGAAGATGAGGAAGAAGTGAATGTGGGGAATGAAGAAGAGGAACAAGAAGAAGAGAATGTGGGAAATAAACAAGAAATTAGGGAGGAAGAAAATGAGGAAGGAGATGAAGACGAGTTGGATGTTGAAGATTTAAATCTCAAAGAGAGAATGGCCAAAGTGGAAAGAGAAACATTTAGAGATGTAGCCTCTCTTAGAAAAGAGCTCCGGGTTGTGAAGAAGGAAAATTCTAGTTTGAAAAAGTCAATCCGCAAATTGAAGAAATTCATCAAAGATCTTATTCCCGGAACTTGCTTCTCTTCGGACGAGGATTGATGTCCCCACCCCTTTACTATTCTTGCATTTTCTTTCATGTTACTTTGTACTTCTATGAACATTTTGTAAAACTCTTTTGGACTAATGAGATTTGCTTGTTTCTTGAAAAGGTTAAAATTACAAGTTGATAATGACTTGTGGATGATCATGGTATTAATGGAGTATTTGATGGTAAAAATACTCTAATTTAGCATTGGTATGAAGTACTTGATGGTAAAAGTGCTTCTTTTTAATTTTTGCTTAAATGCATTTGAGATGCTTTAATTATTTTGCTTAGATGGATATTTTGGGACATTTGTAATGTCTAATATGCATTGTTTGATGCTTGACATGTATATCTTAATGGCTCTTTATTTTTTTTTGATGGCATTGGTAATGCCTTGATCTCTCTTTGGCTAAATTATCTCAATTGGGTTGAACCCTTGAGAATTTACCTTGTTTATGCCTATTATTTGTTGGATACTTGTTGAAAATTGCTTTTGGTGATGGTATGAAAAACTTGGCTTGATTTCATTTACAAGGCCTATATATATCTTTTTCAATTTTTTGACGTCCGCCAAGTGTTCGTTATAATGCTTCAATGAAAGTCTTATCACATACATGAATCTCTTATGTTCAATGTCTTAAAATCTTTTTGAGATCATGTTTTTGGCTAACTTATGAGCTTTTGGATTTCTTATGATACATTTCTCTAATTTTCCCTTGGATTCTAAGCTTAATTATTTCATGGTTGATAAAACGAATTATTGGCGCACTTTGATAAACTTGAATGATGTTTTTATCATCCTAACATTCTTTTTGATGATTCCAAAGGGGGAGAAACAGGAAATTGACTCATTAGCTCAAAGAAGCTAATAAAAGCTTGTTATAAAAGCTATAAGCTATGGCTCATAAAAGCCATAAGTTGTGATTTATTTTTAGTCCAATTGTTGCTTGATGGACTTATATACTTGTCTAATGATGTTTTGTGACAGGGGGAGCTTATAAGCTCTTGAACAAAATGTAAAAGCTAAGCTTTTAGCTTATGGATAATTGCTTTTACATTATTCTTGATGATAAGGGGAGCTTGTGCTTATTATTGAATATATTTACTCCCTATTGGTTGCTTATGTACTTTGAAAATTTTGGTTGCCTCCAAACGGTTAAATGTTTTTGCCGGAAAATCATTTCTAAAATTGTTCTCCTATTTTGTATAAAAATTATTTTGGTTTGTAATCATCAAAAAGAGGGAGATTGTTTGATATATGTTTTTGTCTTAATTTTGATGATTTTATTTTTACAACAAAACAATGTTTTTAATTGTTGTCCAAATACTCCTAAATGATTTAAAATGGTGGTTTTAATATTCTTTGGAGTATTTCTTCAAGTTTTACTTTAGATAAAATTGGACAACACTTCTAATGATTTTATGTTTATAAATTTTCACTTCAAAACAAGGTTCCTAAATGTTGTCTAAATACTCCCGATTGGTTTAAAATGTTTTTAACATATTTTCGGAGTATTTCTTGAGTTTCATTTTCGATAAAAATTGGACAACATTTCTGTCTCGAGGTCGACCGGTAGCCCTATAGGGCAACCCGTACACCAAGAGTACGTCGTGAAAACAAAAATGAACCGAGGTGAAATTGGCAGGTCGACCGCCCGGGGTCGACCAGGTGCCGTCGGCCGACCGCCCCCACGTGCGACCGATGCCCGCAACTTTGCGCTAAAAACAAAACTTCGAAACCTTGCAAAATGATTGAGGGGGACCGATTGAGACAAGGGTCGACCGGTCGAAGCCTATGTCGACCGGTCGCCCTGTTGAAATTTTCAATGTGTTATTCAAATCTCTTATTTGTGCGCGACCGTCGCCGGTGCTGACAAAGAAAAATATGACCGTTTGACACAGACATATTTCCTTAAAATGTGGGATTGATTTCTAACAGCTATATTCTTGATTTTAATTATATTTTTCTCAGAGATTTTCAATCCCCAAGAGGAGCCTATGCTTGATCAATCATCTCCTATAAATAGAGGAAGTTTTGGAGCAACCATTACAACAATTGAGACACAACACAACAAGATACACTTCAAGCAAATATTTGTTCTTCATCTTTATTATTCTTGTTGTAATTTTGCCTAGCTTTTCACTTTCACATCCTTGAGGTCTAGGCTATTCTTGATTACACTTTGCACTCAAATTGTAATATTCATTATTGAGTTGTAATCTTGATTTTTGGTTATCATTCAACACAAGATATCCTTGTGAGTGTTCTTGTGGTAAGAACACACTTGGATGATCTAGGTGATAGGTGCAAGAAGATTGTGGTGATCTTCTTATTGAGGTGTTGAAGAATTTGGTATTCTTCAAGGTTGAAGATTGTGGTAATCTTCACAAGGTGCCGTTGAAGTAAGATTGTGGTGATCTTCAAAGGGAGATTGTGGTAATCTCTAAAGGTGTTGTTGAAGAAGAGTGTGGTGCTCTTCAAGGTGTTTTAAGTTGAGTTTGTATTAATTTTGGTAATTAATAAAATTCTTTTTCTTTTTGAAATCCATCCCGGATATACTGGGGTGGTAGAGGATTAGGCCATAGGTGGGTTGAACCTCTATAATTCGACGTGTGTTGTTTACATTCCGCACCTTTATTATTGTCTTTGAGCATTCAGTTCGAAAAAGAGGGCGAAATCGAAAAGATGGAGATAATCTATTCACCCCCCCTCTAGATTATCGTAGCCGCTTGGACTTACAGTCTTGAATAGCTTCTTCATCATCATTCAGCTGCAGACCTTCCAACTGTCTTTGAGATTCAACTATCTCATCTTCTTCAGGGTTGAGTGCTCTCACATCTGCATCAACATAGGGGCGCTTCTGCATAGTTGGCTGATTTTGCTTTTCAGCTAATTCATACATGTCTTCTCTATTGACATTAGGTTCATCAAACACCACATGGATAGACTCTTTTGTGACCATAGTCCGCTTGTTTAGCACTCTATAAGCATTACTATCAGCTGAGTATCCCAAAAAGATACCTTCATTAGCTTTAACATCAAAAGCTTTTAAGTTGTCCTTGCCATTGTTGTGGATGAAGCACTTACATTTAAAGATTTTGAAATATCCAACATTTGGCTTTCTCCCTGTCCATATTTGATAGGGAGTCTTAGTCCTACAGATCATGCATCTATTCTGAGTATAGCATGCAGTATATATGGCTTCAGCCCAAAATCTTTTAGGCACTCCAGTTTTAGCTAACATTGTCCTAGCAACTTCCGTGAGAGTTTTGTTCCTTTTTTGAGCTACTCCATTCCGCTGTGGAGTCCTTGCAGCTAATAACTCATGAGCAATACCATTTTCAATACAATACTGAGTTATAATCCCATTGACAAACTCAGTTCCCCTGTCAGATCTTATCTTTATAATATTTTATCTCTTCTCATTTTAAACTCTTCTCATCAACTAGGGCAATTTCTGCAGTGTTTCCTTCCTTTTACACATGAAAATTTTCCATGTGTATCTTGAGTAATCATCCACCACCACTAAGGTGTATTTCTTTCCACTGATGCTAGCTGGCTCAACAGGACCAAATAAGTCCATATGCAACAGATGCGATATCTTTGTTGAAGAAGGATTTGGCTTGTCCTTAAAGGATGATTTGATTTGCTTTCCCATCTGGCATGCATCATAGATACTTTCTTTCTTGTACACTGAGTCAGTAAATCCTTCCATATGATGACTCCTTGTAAGCTTGTTAATTGTCTTAAAATTCAGGTGACTCAGCTTCTTGTGCCACTGCCAACTTGATTTGGTTGTACTATTTGCTAGTAGACATGTGCTTGGTGTAGCAGTTGACCAATCCACTACATACATGTTCTTCTGCCTTGTTCCTTGTAGAACAATCTCATTTGATTCAGTATCCTTGATTTGACAAATTCCCATATTGAATACCACATTATAGCCTTTGTCACAAAGTTGGCTGATGCTTAGTAGATTGAAGTTGAGACCTTCAACATATGGAACATTTGTGATCTCTAATCCATTTTTCTTTATGGATCTTGTGCCTTTGATCTCCCATGAAGCTTTATTTCCTCCAAATATGACTTTTGCTCCTTTGATTTCCTTGAACTTTGACATATTTCTTTTATTTCCTGTCATATGTATGGAACAACCACTATCCATGTACCATGTTCCATGGCACCCAGCTGTTCCTTGAACCTGCAATCAAGGAAATTAGTTTTTAGGTACCCATACTTGCTTGGGTACTTGGGGGTTAGTTCTATAAGATCTTCCAATCAACCTATAGCCAGATGATATGACTCTAAGAGATTGCCATCTATAAGTTCCATAATCATAGTGCACATTAGCAAATTGCTTGGGGGGTTTTAGGATCATACAACTGTCTCTTTTGTCTATATGCCTGTGTGTTTGTTTGAGCATTTGCTTTCTTTGGGTAATAGTGGAATTTTTGTGCTTGATGGGTTTTGTGCTTGGGTGCATATGTGTGCTGATAATAACTCTTTTGCCTTGGGAATGACCTTTTCTGAGGTTGAGGTCTTTGCCACTTTGACTTGTATCCTATAGGTCTTTGCTGATATCTCACTTGGTTATTCTAATCATCTTGGTTTGGATAGTTTCTACCATACCCATCATATGACTTTCTTTACTGAAATTTCTGGGGCTTTTGGTAGCTCTGCTTAGCATTCACAAAGTATTTTCCATTTGGAGTCTACTAATAGACTTTTCTAAATTTTGCCTAAACTGTCCTTTCAGCATACTCTACGGGCTTCTTTCCTTTACCCTTATAACCAAGGCCAGTATGGTTGTGATTGTGTTTTGGTATGGGTGTTGGTACAACATAGGGTGTTTTGGGTTTTTGGACTCCTCCATACTTGAGGACCCTTTTTCCAAAATCACACTAGGAGCTTGAGCATGCACAAAGGAGTTGAATCTTATGCCTTTCTTATCTCCACACTCTTTTTGGCTCATTATAAGTTCATCCAATGATTTGGATGCCTTTGTATATGAAGCAATCACATTTTTAATATGCAGTTGACTCTTGTATTCCTCAACATAGCTGACTTCATTCAGCTCATGTAGTCCTATCTATTACAAATGGAAATACAAGAAAAATGGGGTGCCAACTTCCTATTCTAAGTTTCACATGGTATCATCAAAACCTAATAATAAATTTCCTAACATGCATCAATTCTCGTAATCCTTGTGGGAAGTGCCCCAAGACAATCGCGCACTTGTGCCAGATTTGATAACAAAAAGACGGTAATTACTAGTACTCGTAATCCTTGTGGGAATGACACTTGGTACCCAATAAACTAAACTATAAATGATAGGTGCACTTGCCTAAGGTTTTTAGAATCGCTTTCGAGCCACCAAGTTTTTGGCGCCGTTGCCGGGGATTGTGATATTAGGAACACTTTATTTTTGTTAATCAAGTCATTTGTGTTTTATTTTTCTCATTCTTGTTTTTCTTCTTATCTATCTTTTGAGAGCCTTATTTAACACTTATCCATCTTTTATTTACCTAGTGTATGCCTACTCGTCGTCATGGCAGGAAGGGCAAAGCCACCGGTAGTGACGCAAATACGAAAGGAATTATTAACACGGGGTACAAAGAAGACTAGACGACAACAATAACAAAGATTTTGTTATTATGGTGGAGGAACCACAAAGAACAATGTACGACTATGCCAAGCTATCAATGGATAGAACAACATCAAGTATCGTGAGGCCCGTTGTTGCTGCAAACAACTTTGTAATTTAATCAAACGTCATTCAAAGTTGCAACAACTTTTCTAGTTTGACGGCCAACCAGATGAAGATCCCAATAATCACATCGCAAATTTACTTAAGATTTGCAAT
The DNA here is from genome assembly GCA_016081115.2 of Rehmannia glutinosa. Lineage (NCBI taxonomy): Eukaryota > Viridiplantae > Streptophyta > Magnoliopsida > Lamiales > Orobanchaceae > Rehmannia > Rehmannia glutinosa. The sequence continues at coordinate 185,669 of JABTTQ020000288.1, read as the reverse complement.
ACTTTAAAAATCAACTGGGTGTCCGATGATGCTATTCACCTACGCATGTTCCCATTTTCCCTTCGAGGATGGGCAAAACAATGGTTAAATACTTTACCTAAGGGGACTATCACAACATGGACCGCTATGGCAGAAAACCTCCTTTTAAAGTATTTTCCACCAGCAAAAACTGCCAGATTGAGTAATGAGATCTCTTCCTTTGCTCAAGCCGATGATGAGACTTTGTACGACACTTCAGAGAGATTCAAAGAATTATTGTGAAAATGCCCATATCATGGCTTACCTGTTTGGATGCAAGTACAAATTTTCTATAACGGGCTGCTTTTCTCAACTAGCAAATGATCGATGAAGCAGCCGGAGGAACTCTAAACCATAAAACACCAGAAGCTACTCAAGAATTGATCGAAGGAATGGCCATGATTAATGGATATCAATGGAAATCCATACGCGGCAAAATAAACAGTTCAGTGGGAGTTTATAATGCAAATGCAGTGGTTACATTAGCCGCATAGGTCGATGCCTTGACCTAAAAGAATGATGATTTGGCGGCTCCTAAACCACCATTGCAAGTTTTATCTTGTGAAACTTGCAGAGGATTCCATAATCATCAGGAGTGTCCACACACAATACAACAAGTTGAACATGCCAATTTTGCAAGGATCCAAGCTCGGAATCCTCCAGTTAATACTTTAAGCAACACATATAATCCTGGGTGGCGATAATATCCGAGTTTCAGTTGGGGTAATCAAAGCTAACACGGCCTAATCCCAATCTTAATCCACAACGCCTCCTGGATTCCAACCACCCCAAGGAGAGCCTAACTTGGAAGAACTCATGGCAAAGTTCGTGCAATCAACAGACACTCGATTTGAAGCAGTGGAAACATCATCATGAAACTAAGAGGAATCTATCCATAACTTGGAGAAACAAATAGGACAAATTGCAAAGCTCATCGCAGAAAGACCACAAGGAAGTTTGTTGAGTAACAACGAACCAAATCCACAGAATATATGAAGGTAGTCACCATTAGTTCACCACACGAATTTGATAAAGTTAACATTCCCATGCAAAAACGTGTGGAGAATGCAAAATCCAAGGAAGAGCCCAAGAAAAAAGGTGGTTGAAGAATACAATCCCAAGATCCATCACACAAGCCGAACCGAAGAAGATAGAAAAGAGGACCAATTCGGTGAGTACATAAATTTATTCAAACAATTGCATATTAACATTCCATTTGTTGATGCTATTTCACAGAAATAAAGCATGCAAAAAAAATAAGGGACCCTTTTTCCAGTCATAAGAAGCTTGAGGAATTGTCACATGAGTAACCAAACAAGAAATATTACACCATTTTTCATAATAAGCTTCCACAAAAGCTTAATGACCCAGGGAGTTTTACTATTCCTTGCACAATTGATGACTTACCTGTTGATAGGGCACTAGCTGACGTATGAGCTAGTATTAATTTGATGTATTATGAAACATTGAAACATATGGGATTAGGTGGATTTAAACCTACTAGAATGGACATTCAATTAGCCGATAAATCGATTAAACATCCTAGAGGCATTATTAAATATGTGTTAGTCAAGATTGATAAATTCATGTTCGAGTTGATTTTGTTATTCTTAACATGCATGATGATATGGAGAGTCCCTTAATCCTAGGGCGTCTCTTTTTGGCCACTGCAAAATCACTCATTGATGTGTATGATAGAAAACTCATTTTGACAGTAGGAGATGAACAAGTTATCTATAAAATTCCTATGACAAATTCTATTGATGAAGATGATATTTGTTTTTCTATAAACTCAATTGGCACAAAGATAAATGATTCTTTGCATGATATGACATCTAATGAACTCTTGAAGGCTCGTGTTGCTCAGTATATAGGCGTATCTACATAAACGTTCCTACTTAGGGATGTCATGCAGAAAAATGAGACCATCAAGGTTAATGAGAGCTATTTAAAACTCGACTTGGATGGTGATATTGATCAAGGCTATAAGGAATATCATAAGCTCGAGGCTTAGCCCGACTAATCTTCATATTTAGGTGAAGTAGTCCAGCTATACGACTCTAAAGAAGCGCTATCCGAGAGGCAACCTGATGTTTCGTGTGCATTTGTTTCTTTCAAAATATTCACAAGTCCTTAGAGTCATTTTGAAATCACATTTTGGTTGTTTTCAGGTCAAAAAAAATCCAAACGTCTTTCTTTGTTTATTTGCCTTAATTGGGAAGGTTTAAGATTTCACAGTATTTGTGTTGTGTGTTGCTTATCCTTGATTAGGTATGAAGATGCCGATAAAAGTCTCGTACTAAACAACCCAATGGCCGCTCAACACCGATTTCGCTCTTGTAGTAAGGTCGTATTTTTCCTTTTCCACTTCTTTTCTTTCCTTCTAGTTTCTCTACTTTTTGTGTGTTTTGTGTGTATGTTTTCATCTCTTTCTTTCACATTGAAGATAATGTGAACGTTTAAGTTGGAGGTAGTTATGGATGTAATTCCTAGAATGATTGTGTGTTTGTTTTTATTTTAAGAGAGAGATGATTTTTTTTTGAAACAAATTGAGTGTTTTCTAGTCAATAATTTGGCCCAATTATATGCAAATTAACGTTTTGATTTGTGTTTTTAACACAAAGAAATTGATTGTTTTGAATAGATTGACGTGGATGTAGGTTGGATTTAGATGAGACTTCTAACACAAGAATACTTGATTTGCTAAGGCATATATGACAATAGTTAGCACTATGAACATCTTAGAACTCTTAATTTAGTGGTGGTTAGCTAGTTGTTAAACCAAGTAAATGGAAAAAAATTAGCAAAAAAAACGAAAAAAGAGAAAAAAAAGGATCAATCGAGGTTATACTTCTCTATTTGTTGTTGCTTAGTAACTAAGAGCATTAATGAGCCCTATGTTTGTCTTTTACATAAAACGGCTATACGAATATGAGTATGGGAAACTACAATATAGGGAGAGATTACCTTCTTGTTCAGTCTAATCCTAGGAGTTTTTGAACGGAAATTCAAAATATAAACCTAGTGGAAGCATGCCTCAAAAACGTCCTAAAAAAAGAAGAATATATATTACTTGCAATTCTCATTCCAATAAAGTTCAAGAAGCTTGGTTATATGACTAGTAGACTAACTAATTGAGTTCTTATATTTTCATGGCATTATTGAATTGAAGTTGTTCATAACTATCAATATTTAAGGATTGATAAGTTCAAGTCTGGATCATACCCGCTGATATAAATGTCTTTACTTGTCAATCGGTCGCTTTGCAAAACTATGCTTTTACTGAATGGTTAATTCCGGTTGAGAGGGCCAAGAATTTGACTGCTATGTTCAATGTGTTGAATTGTTTTTAATCTCTCTTGTGTGTTGTCATGTATTGAATTGCTCCCTATGGTTTTATGTTTAGCTTGAGGACAAGAAAAGTTGTAAGTTGGAGGTGGTTTGATAAGTGTCTTTTTATGGATGTTTTACTTGTTTATTTGAGTATGATTTATGTTGTTTTGTTGTTAGTTTCGTAGGTTTTTTATTACACATGGTTCATATTACTGTGAAGTGATTTTATTGGTGTAGATTGATCATTCGGAGCTATTTTTGGTGAAATTCAGACAATGGTCATGTCAAAACATACTCCGGGTTTATGGATGCAAAATTGCTTGAAATCCCAAGCTAAACACATCAGTTCGGGGCCTTTTAGGTCCAACACAGCCAGAGTGGGTGGGGAACATGGTCGTGTTCCAACTAGATCGAAAATGGAAAAATATCGCACCAAACAGTGCCCAACATGGCTTGACCATGTTGGCCTAGTTGATTGAGAGTGTCTGGATCACGTTTTTGCAACTTTTCCAGGCAGAAATTATTGAAGCTTTCCAAACTAGCTTTTACAACTTTTATGCAACTTTTACATCTCATTTTACAGCACTAAGTCCCCATATTCCCACAATTATCAAATGAGAACAATGATTCAACAACCCAACCATGGAAGTGGAGCAATTGTTTAACAATGATGACATTGTTAATGTGTTCTTGCTCAAAAAACAATGTCTATAAAATCCAAGAGCATGGGTTGAGAGATAGAGCCATCATCATCCATCATTATTTGAATCAATTCATTCATTCATAAAAAATCACTTTTAGAGAGCAACTTACATATTGTAAGAAGAGAGGGAAAGTAAAATTGGGATTAAGGAGCTTGGAGAATAAGGCTTGGAGCAACATCATTGGAGTCAATCAAGAAAGAAGTCCACTTGAGATTTTGAGAAAAGATAAGTACACCATTTCTAAAACATTTAAATCTTCTTGTATAGCTTATTCTTTTGTCAAAATCATGTGTAACTAAATTCTCAGTGTTTGAATGTAATGAACTCTAGAATGGATATGTGATTATGGTTTGAATGTTTAATATAATCTTCATGTTTTGTGTGATTCACTTAAATTATGCTTCATTCATACGAGTTAATAAATCCAGTATATTGATTTGAATTTTATTCCTCATCGGGTAATCGAGAGATTTATGGTGAGAAAGAACTAATCTAAGTGAAAGGAATTGCATGCAATCCGAGATATATGACGATATAAATCTTCCGGATTAGGGTCAAACCTAACATGTGAATTCACAAATCATTATAATGCAATATTGGGGGTATTAACTAGAAATAGATTTGATTAATCCACTTGAGATTAAAGTTTTTCACCTTGAAAGAGGTTTAACTTAAATTGGGAATTTCTACGGTCCATGAAGCATGAAGTTATGTTAAAAGGGAATGTATTTCTTAAGGGTTCATGGTTGTATTTATTTTTTTTAAAATCACAAAAATATTCTAGAGGAATTTACATTCGAACACATTTTTTCTTTTGATCACTTATTTTATATCCTCCTTTATTCTGTCACTTAAAAATTGTTGATTAATTAGATTCCTTTATTTTCTTATTTTTACCAACAATCCTCTAAAAATTGATAGATTAGATAACAAAAAGACGATAATTATTTGTGCTTGTAATTCTCGTGGGAATGACACTCGTTACTCGTTAAACTAAACTATAAACGATATGTGCACTTGCCTAAGGTTTTTAGAATAGTTGTCGAGCCACCAAATTGGTAATGAATTTCAACAAGTAAAGAGAATGAAGAGATAACTACTAAAATAAGAAGTAAAAGGGCTCACCCTAGCCACATACCTGCAGAGATGGGTCTCAATGTCCTTGAAGGACAAGGACCCCAGACGGGTCTAATCATCGGAGGAGAACACTCCTCTCGTACAACTATATCCCAAACTAACTCTAAAGGATCCCAGAAATATTGGATCCCCTCACGCTGGTTCACTCCAAATGAAAATAATACTCTTGGACCAGTGGTCTCAAAGGAAACCTCACAGACTCTGCGCAGTGCCTCTTCCCACCGGAAGGACTAAAAGGGGCCTGAGCGTCTGGTGCGGTCTCAGCATGCTCACCCAACCATCACCTAGGGAACCTCTCACTCTCTAGGGGGCGAGGATGTGAGCCCCTCTCAACATCTCCTCTGGTCGGATCACTCGAGCTCTCCCCAGCAGTGGAAGCTCCCTTGCCTTTCTTCTTCTCATTCTCTTTCTTCTTGAAGGCCATTAACTCCATGATACTAAAACTCTTCTTTTTCGAGAAGAGAACAAAACAAAGCATTAAAAAATAACAAGTACACAAGTAAAGTACATAAACTAAGCAAAGAAGTAAACACTAGGAAGTACCTATGAACTCCTTTAACACTCAAGGGACTCTCAAACAAGCCCTTATCCCCATAAGCTCCCACCAATGTCTTAGCAGCCCAATCGTGAGGAATGTCCCAACCATTATCCCTCAGGAAGAAGAAATCCTCCTTTCAAAGCCCACTGAGAAAAAGAACCATGTAAGGAACATACACTATTGGTGGGGGAAAAAGTAAAATAAAGTCTCCCTAGTAGTTTTCTTGGGGTAGAACAAGGAATGTAACCCCTCGCAATTAGTCAGCAACCCAGCTTACTATAGCATGCTCATAATCCCAAATACAAAAATATGCCTCCGGAATCACTTGGTTCTTGCACGACCCAATAGACTGAAGAATCTTGATGAAAAGTGGATCGAGAGAAATAGAGAACCCAATAGAGAAGCTTTACAAATACACCGTGATAAATCCCTCTGGAGAATTAGTGAGTTGATATTCCAGCCCAAATGCCAACATCCGCAAAGCCGTAGGAAACCCCAAGCGCTCCTACAACCTCCTATGGTAGAAAAGAGTAACTCTACTAACCAATTTCACTAGCTCCAAGACTCTACTACGGGGAGAAGGCCTATGATGGTACTTGGGCAGATAGAACTCCTCCGACGTCTCTCCTTGTACTCCTCAAACTCGTTGGAACTAACTTCCTCGCTCAGATATGTACCCAAAGGAAACTTAACACGTGCACCCCCACTAGAAGCTCCAGAGCTAAAGAGTGAATGCCGAACTCCATAGAGGAGAATGGAGGCGGATCAACATAACTAGAAACTAACTGGCCGGTAACTCTTCGGCCGTAGAATGAAGGTGACAAAAATCTAATATCTGGAAATCAACTAAAAATGCACGAAGAAGAACGAACCAGGGCACGAAAACCTCCCCGGGAGTGGCCCAAAAGACTCATGGGCATGCCTTTCAGAGCCCCCTTGGATCTCTCCTTCACTTCTCTCCCACTCATCACTCTACTCTTCCATTTTGTTTCTTATTCCACGCTCAACTCCCCATACAATTTATACTAAATATTCATGTTTAGTGTGAGTTTTGCATGTATTTTAGGGCATATTTATGGCTATAATTGTTTATAAACATGCAATAACTCATATGAAATGGTATATATTCGCTCTTTGTGGAAAAGGTATTACGCTTTGCTCGTTTTGTAGGAATTTAACGATATTTGGAGTGATTTTAACAAATACGAGCTTTGCGACCTAGAATCATCAAGAATCGAGCGATTACACCCAATTGGAAGCCAATTATATTGAGTCTAGAGTCATAGTAATAAGTCGTGTGTCAAAAGAAGCATGGATGATCAAACAACAAGTGGATTTATCTCAAGGAACGTCCAAACGCATCTGGAATTTTCAGCACTGGTAGGGTTTAATATTTTGGCCATAACTCTCTCTAAACAATTGATATTGAGCTGATTCAAGTGGCTAAGGAAAGCGAAGAGAGAGGTATACAACTCTTATGAAGACCCCCTAAGCAAATTCGGAAATTTGGGTGACGCACGGGCTGGTCGTGCGTGATGCACATGGCCCGTGCGCCCTTCAGCAAAAGACAATTTCCTGCGGCACCTAGCACGGGCTGGGCGTGCGCTAGGTGCACGGCCTGTGCGTTTGTGCGGGAAAACAGAGTTTGACAGATTCTCAACAAGGTTTTGACCCAAACGGAGTACAAATAGAGACGAGGCGGCCACAAACGAAACAAAACACTGACTTTTGCCCTAGAACACAGAGAAAAGAGCAACTTTCTATCAAAGGATTGGAGAGATTGATCGAGGTTGCAACCACACGCTTGAGGATTGAATATAGATCGAGAGGTTATCAACATCCCTGAGTTTACTCATTCCATCGTATCATTTACTTTCGATTAGTTAGATATCAACTTGAATAATTTGTCTATGGATTATTTATTTTCTATCTCTAGCTAAACATCTTCTGATTCCCGAGTTTGGAATTAGGTTAATGGATATTTTATTGGATGATTAATTGCAATTGAAGTTTTTGTTTTCCAACCCTATTCGAGTACTTTGTTTTAATTCTTGTTTTATCAAAACGCGTTTGGTTTAACTTGCTTTAATGTATTGATTCATAATTCGAAAGATGAGTTTCAATACTAGATCTGTGAGTACTTGACATGAATATTTGCAAGATTGAGAAGTCTGTGAATATTTGTGAGGATATTTAAATCTTTTGTGCTTTTGGGAGTTGGATATCTCATGTTGAGTAGAGATGCTAGCATAGATATTCCAATCAACGTTTTTACATACATCTCGAGAGAGAGGGTAAAATACTTTTGTGGTTGTCTTATAGGGAAGAATAATAATAACTTTGGTTGTGATTAATCTGATGATAAAAGGGGATATTAACTGAAACCATAACCCAGGAATCCATTCAACTCCTTGATCTTTCAATCAACTCTTTACTTTGTCTTTTTAGGATAAATTCTTGTCTTGTATTAATAAACCAATCCATCAAATTTCGATCGCCTGGATAACAATAAGGCTATTACAATCCCAGTACTTAGTACAATAGTTTATTAGTCCCTGTGGATTCAACCTTGCTAACCATATTCTATAAAGTGCACCATACACTTGCGGTGAAGCTAAAACATAAGGCGAACAAGTTTTTGGCGCCGTTGTCGGGGACTAATCAAATTTTTAGTACTAATATTGCGATAAATAGAATTATTTTTAATTTAGACATTTTTTTTCTTTCTTTTCATTTTATTTAATTCCACTCATACATTATTTGATTTGTTTCTTTGAGTTGGTTCAGGTAGTGCACGAACACCCGCTCTGATGGAGGAAAGCAATTATTTCAGTAACTGGAATTTCTACAATTACTTGAATAATCCTACTCCTACGTACTATTATCCGGAGGCAAAGCCATCTATGGAGGATGTCCTCACCGCATTTATGAATGAAACAAGGAACCAGTTCAACAAATATGAGGCTAAGCTGGACAAAATTGAGGCACATGTCGCACAATTGGCTAACACTCTAGGCACACAATTGGAAAATCTTGGAACCCAGATTAGCCAATTAGCCACGATCGTTGGTGGACAACATCAAAAGGGCCAGTTTCTGAGCAACACTGAAGTCAACCCAAAGGAACAACGTAGTGCCATTCATCTAAGGAGTGATACCAAACACGAGGAGTCGAAGATCCTGGAAAAAGCAAGAAAATTCAGGACCAAACAGTCCTCAACACTTGTGTGGTACCGAAAAAGAGCAAAAACAGGACAAGGAACACACGAACCAAGCGTGTACGCCCGGGCAGCGCGTGCGAGATGCCATAAGAAAACTATTCCAGAATGAGACAAGCACAAACTATGCGTACGCACACGGACAACATGCACGTAACTCAAATCAAAAAGTTCCAACACCAGGACTCCAATCCTTGCTTGGAAATCCCAAGTATGCAATATTGGGTGCAAACAATGCAAATTTGGCACTTGACCATGACCCAAAGCAGCTAATATATGCATCAAAGGAGGCACAAATTCATGAGAGTTACAGGCGTCAAGCTATAGACGTTAAATGAAGCGCTTGTTGGGAGGCAACCCAATGGTTTGTTGTATTAATTTTCTTTTTCTCTTTATTAGTTAGGATTTATTTGCTTTTCTTTAAAAAAAATTGGAAAAAGGACCGTCGTAGGGACGCACGGCCCGTGCGTCAGTTCGCTGAAGCATTATTAGGTCGCGAATTCAGGTATGCATTCCCAATCCACACTTTTCTTTGAAATTCTATCTTCTCTTCTATGCAATATAATTCCATTCATGTTTGGGGGGAGAGGTAGTTATTTTGATTGAAGGGTGTGGTGAAAAAATAAATGGCATTCATATAATTGCATTTAGAGCATATAGGTTGCATTGCATTAGATGCTTATTTATGATTTTAGCATGTTTATTGCTTTAGCACGTTTACTGTTTTCTTAGGTTTTTAGGGAGTGAGTTGACCGCTATTGTGTGCTTGTTGTGATCTTGGGAGCATTCATTGAATAGTTTGTGTTGTTTTGAATTGGGTGTTGAGCGTGAGTTGATCGGGTTGAGAATAGATGATATGGAGCATGTGAATATTGAAATCATGGTTGATATACTTTGAATTACGCAATTGCAAGCCTGTGAGCTTTTTGAGCATTTACTGCTTTCATTAAATGCAGTCTTGTTTGTTGATTGAGTGTGTCATTCATGTCTGTTGATATCTCTGTTGAAGTCACATGTTGAAGTCACATGTTGTATGTGATTTATGAAAATGATTTAATTTCCCCAGTTAGCCAATTTGAGCATGTTGCCTAATTTTTTATTCAAGCCTTAACTTGATATATCTATTACCCTAGACTAGACCGTGTAACATTGAGTAAGGGGATTGAATAATGTTGAATGAGATGTTGTCAAGAATTTAGATAATTGTGATAGTGTTGGTTGAGGGGAATAAAAGAAGAAAGAAAAGGAGGAAAAAGAAGGATGAATACTCATGAAGAAGAAGTAAAAAATATATATATATTGAAAAAGAAATCGACTTTATTAATGAGTTGCTTTGAATGAACTTGTCGGCTGGGATTTGTGATGTGAGGCGAAAGAAAGAAAAAAAAAGGAGAAAGAAAATACGAAAAGCTGATAAGAACGAGAGGTGATTGGGGTAGCATATTGGGTTTACATGAGAATAATTGAATGAAAGATGTGCTTACCAGTCTATATGCTTGAGTTTGAGTCACTTTATCCATATTTCCCTATCCTAACCAAAGAGCCTTCATTACAACCAAAAGAAAAGTCCTTTTTGATTTATGAATTGCATACATTCGAGTGGCGGAGATGTGAGACAATTTGCAAGCCTATGGTAATTCTTCAACATTATTATGATTTGAGCGAAAACACGTCCCTTATTATTCTTGATTGGAGAGTATACACTTGATCCGTGAGAATCGTGATTCGAAACATTTGCCATGGTTTTAATTGACATGTGTTCTGTGTTATATATTCGAAGCTTGGTTGATTTGTTTCTTGACGTGTATGGATGAATGACATGAATTGTGATGTGTTGTTCTTGATTTGCTTTTCATTCCTCCCATTTGTGTTTTATCTTGTTTATAAAGCGTTGACCGGGACTGTCAATAGTTTAAGTTTAGGGGTTTGTTTAGTGTGAGTTTTGCATGTATTTTTGGGCATATATATGGCTATAATTGTTATAAACATGCAATAACTCATATGAAATGGTATATATTCGCTCGTTGTGGAAAAGGTATTACGTTTTGCTTGTTTCGTAGGAATTTAACGATATTTGGAGTGATTTTGTGACAAATACAAGCTTTGCGACCTAGAATCATCAAGAATCAAGCGATTACACCCAATTGGAAGCTAATTATATTGAGTCTAGAGTCATAGTAATGAGTCGTGTGTCAAAAGAAGCATAGATGATCAAACAACAAGGGGATTTATCTCAAGGAACGTCCAAACGCGTCTGGAATTTCCAGCACTGGCAGGGTTTAGTATTTTGGCCATAATGCTCTCTAAAAAATTGATATTGAGCTAATTCAAGTGGATACGGAAAGCTAAGAGATAGGGCTACAACTCTTATGAAGACCCCAGAAGTAAATTAGGACGTTTGGCTGACGACGGGCTGGTCTCGTGCGCCCTTCAGCAAAAGACAATTTCCTGCGGCACCTAGCACAGTTTAGGCATGCGCTAGGTGCACAACCCGTGCGTCTGTGCAGGAAAATAGAGTTTGACAGATTCTCAACTTGGTTTTGACCCAAACGGAGTACAAATAGAGACGAGGCGGCCACAAACAAAACAAAACACTGACTTTTGCCCTAGAACACAGATAAAAGAGCAACTTTCTATCGAAGGATTGGAGAGATTGATCGAGGTTGCAACCACACGCTTGAGAATTGAAGATAGATCGAGAGATCATCAACATCCCTGAGTTTAATCATTCCATCGTATCATTTACTTTCGATTAGTTAGATATGAACTTGAATAATTTGTCTATGGATTATTTATTTTCTATGTCTGGCGAAACATATTGTAATTCCCGGGTATGGGATTAGGTTAATGGATACTTTTATTGGATGATTAATTGTAATTGAAGTTATTGTTTTCCAACCCATATTCGTGTACTTTGTTTTAATTCTTGTTTTATCAAAACGTGTTTGGTTTAACTTGCTTTGGTGTATTGATTCATAATTCGAAAGATGAGTTTCAATACTAGATCTGTGAGTAACTAGCAGATAATGGCGAGCAAGGTCGTATTCTTCAGGGATTGAATATGAAACACTTATGCTATAATAAATATCACATTCTAATTTTATTGAAGCGACCGAAAAATCACAAGTTTGTTTATTATCTATTCTAATCCTAAATTAACAAGTAAAAATAAAATATTTAAATTTTTAAGAATCCGAACTCCACAAGTTCTTTTCAACAAATACGAGAGCAACCTTAGGCACATAATCTCGACATGTTTCTTCAATACTAAATCCAATTAATATTTATCAAAATCAGTTTATATATTTCTATGAGTTTAATTCCTAAATTAGTTTATTCCCGCTCCCGGGTGGCACACAAACAGTTGATTAATAACAAATGTAGATCTCTCGATACATCATAATTATTATTAACTACTCCCCAGAAACGGTTGTAGGTCTCCCGACACGTTACACATATTTATGTCTGAATCCGATTTTCGTTTGTTTGAACTCGCCTCCGAGATTATGGACTAACAAATATGAAATCCAAATTATTGGCCAAATAATCTACAAGATTTAATATTTTGAATTTATATAATAGAACACATAAATCAATTAAGAAAACAATCAATATAGATTTAACATGAATCCACAATTTTGATTATGCCTTAGGATCAGAATGATTAGCCCAACATATTTGATGACAAATTCATACAAAGTTGAAATCAAATAGTTTGACATCGATTAAGTACAAAAAAGAGATCTAAACAAAGAAAGAGAAAACCCTTTTTGTCAGAATGTATTCACCTTCCAAGCATTCGAACCCTTGTGCTTCCGTAGATGCGAAAGGCATTGTGGTGTACTTCGTAGATTTGTCCTCCTCTCATAGAAGACTGTTGATCTGTATGATACTAGTGTATATTGTGTTGTTAGATGATAGGAGATGAACTAAAGTCGTGAAGGCCTTGGTCACTTTAATTAATTGTTTTGAGAGATCACTTGTAGATTTTTGATTAAAAAAGAAATCAAAAATCAACTAACAGGCAAATTGCACGCGGCAATGTCACATCGATCCGGTCGTGTAAAGTGTTTCAGTCTCTATTTTTGCTCCGAGCCAATCACACGGTAGTGTGATTTTCACACGGTTGGGTCGTGGGATGTGTCTCTGAAATTCTTCTCTCGAACAAGTCGCACGAACATGTAAAAACACACAGAAGCAGTTTCACACAATCGTGTGAATCTACACGGTCAAACTTTGTGACTTATTTTTCTCCATTTTCTTTGTGTAATCAATCATCTTTTCGTATTTTTTAATCTTGTTCGGGCCTTCTAACTGATATCTTTTCATTTTAGCTCTGTTTCCTGTAAAACGTTACAAGAATACGCAATATCATGTCTTTCTAAGGAAACCAAGTAAAATACACTAAATATGCGTGCAAATGCATCAAATATATATCAAATTAAGCCCCTAAATCCACGTATATTTTACACGTATCAAATTCCCCTAAACTTAAACCATTGCTCGTCCTCAAGCAAACAAAAAAAATAATCATATGGGGTAGAAAGAACACACAAGAAAACTATAAACACTTAATTTCATTCAAATCCATATTCAAGAAAACATGTAATTCACTATCAAGAAGTCATCAATCACACGTTCGGCACAGTCAATACTCATCTGGGTACTTGATGTCGCGACTCACAATAATAGTAGTGTATCACTCAACTCTCCAATTAAATGGGACGTGTATACGTTCAAAACAATTCAATGAATGTAGAACTACCATGGGCTTACAAATCGTCTAACATCTCTACCACTTAAGTGTACACAATTTAAGACTCAAAAAAGACTTTTCATTTGGTTGTAATGTAGGCTCCTTTGTAAGGGTAGGAAATTTTGGATTAAGTGACTTGACTTGAGCAAATATAATTTTAATACACAAACTTCAACTCACCAACCCAAATTCATCATAAATCTTATTTTTTTCAAGTTATTTTCTTTTTCATCTCATACTCCACCCTTTTCTTCTTTTTCATTCTTAGGCCTTTTTGCCTTCGTTTCTTTCTTTTACCTTAAGCTCTCAATTTATTCAAAATTTCCAGAATTTCTCTTTTCTTTCTTTTTCTTGCTCGATTTTTTTTTCTTTTTGAAAAATTTTCTTTTTTTTTTAGCTTCATTATTCTTTCGTTTATCCAATCATTGCTCATCCCTCTTTCTTTTTCCATCATTTTTTCTCAACATTTCACCACATATTCCCCAAACTATTCATCTTCTATATGCTCAAGTTTTAGGAATAAAAATTATTTTTAAGTTCAAACGTTGAAAATGTGACTAACAATAAAAAGTTGAGGCGCTAAAAATAGCTAACTAGTGAATCATGAGTTCATATGTAGGCTTTTTAGGCTAAGTAGGCTTAAATAAAGATTGCCTTAAATTATATTCAAACATTGCACACACACATGGCTTCAATATAGATACCAATGCAAATTCTAGAGTTCTAACAATCATGAATGATACACTCAAGAAAAAGACATAAGGCTGCATAATATAAAAGCAGTTATACATACAAAAGCTCACAGGCTTATTTTTCACAACATGCTCAAATACCCAATTTTCTCAATCAATGCCAAACAAGCAAAAGACATCTTCTCAATAATTCATCACACAATTCACATATTTCATCTCATGAAACTAAATGCTCATAGTAAAATCATGCGAAAACTTTTTGTACTTTTTAAATTATAATCCTAACTCATACAAAAGCAATAAATATGCTAAAGTATAAACATGTTAAAACAAAAATAAACTAAAAAATTGAAAAAAAATTAAAAACTTTTATGCAAATTTTATATGCTCTACATGCAATTCGAAATGCATTGCAAAAATTTAGCTGTACTTATTTACGCATTCTTAATAACCCCCCAAACTTAAATGATATTTCATCCCGAACATATGAGGAAATTTATCAAAAGAAATAGGAATGCATAAAAAGTACTTACGAACTCACTATGGTGGTGGATTGAATATCGGATTGCCTCCCAACAAGCGCTAAGTTTTACGTCCTTAGCGAGACTCTTGATAGTCTTATAGCTCAATCAAGTCGATAGTCGAAATTTCTTGCTGTATTTCTTGCTCATAATAATGTTTAACTCTTTGTCCATTTACTATGAAGGCTCTGTTAGTCCAAGTGGCTACGATAATCTAGAGGGCGGTGAATAGATTATGCCGATTTTTCGCAAATCGCCCTCTTTTTCGAATGAACAAGTAATAGACAAGAATGTAAATGCGGAAATTAAACAACACTCGATGATTTATAGTAGTTCAACCCACCTAGAGCCTAATCTACTACCACCCCGGTATATCAGAAGTGGATTTCAAAAAAAAAAAGATTTTATTAATTACCACAATTAATACAACACCACCTTTGAAGATTATCACAATCTTCTTACAACACCTTCAAGGAGATTACCACAATCTTCCTTCAACACCTATGAAGAGTACCACACTCTTCAACACCTAAGATCACCCAAGTGTGTTCTTACCACAAGAACACTAACAAGGATATCTTATTTTGGATGATAGAAAAATTCAAGATTACAACTCAATAAATGAAGTATACAAACTTTGAGTGCACGTGTAATCAAGAACAAAAAGCCTAGACCTCAAGATTGTGCAAGTGTAAAAACTAGGCTATTACAACAAGAGTGTAAAAATGAAATCTTTGAGAATTTGCAGATTTCTTGTTGTGTGTTTGCTTGTATGTGTTGTATTCTTGTGTATTCAAATCATCTTCTATTTATAGGAGAGTCTTCAAGATTGGATCTCCAACATAGGCTCCTCCATCTTCACTTTTGTCTACAAAAAGAAGATCACAAGATGTAGAAATAATGTACAGAATTGATATAAAGTAAATCTTGTTGATAATGGTTGTCCAACGGTTTGAATTTTGCTGTCAAAGAACATAGGTCGAACGGTCGCGTAGAGATAGAAATTTAAATTTAGATCGCACTATCTTGCACAGGGGGACCGGTCGACGGGGGTTCCGACCGGTCGCCCCCTATGTTGACCGGTTTCCCTCTCAAAATTTCAATACAGAAAAGAGTCTGATGTTTGCAAACTTGCAGACACTGGTCGACCACACCGGTCGACACCCTGGTCGACCGGTCGACCTTCCTTTTTCATCCCCAGTTATGTTTTCTGTGGTTCAGGTTTCGACTTTCAGGCACGGGTTGCCCTTTAGGGCGACCGGTTAACCTCAAAACAGAAGGTTTGTCCGATTTTTGTCAAAAATAAACTTCAAGAAATACTCCAAAAAATTAGTAAAGACATTTTAAATCAATTGGGAGTATTTGGACAACATTTATAAACATTGTTTTGGTGTAAAAACTCAATTAAACAAAATCATCAAAATCTTGATAAAAACATTTATCTAACAAACTCCCCCTTTTTGATGATTACAAACCAAAACAATTTTAGGAGATCGGTTTTAAAAACAAAACAAATTTTCCGGTCTAAAACAACAATTCATTACAAGCAACATTTATCATAAGCAAAAACATAAGGATAGGAGCAAAGATTTTTCAAAAACATTTTTGCACAAGCTCCCCCTATCAACATGCATAACAAAAGTAAGTAGAAGCAAATAACTACAAGCTAAAAGCTTGAATTTCATGAGCTTAAAAGCTCCCCCTGTCACAAGACATCATTAGTCAATCATAAAAGTCCATAATTCATCAAATGGACTAAGTGTCATTCACAACTTTTGGCTTTTAAGAGCCTTAGCTTATAGCTTTTCTTGCAAACTTATTTTCGCTTCTTTGAGCATATGAGCGTTTTTCCTGTTTCTCCCCCTTTGGAATCATCAAAAATAATGTTAGCACGATAAAAACATCATATATTCATATCAAAGTACGCAATTTAATCGATTTATCGAGCGTTTTGAAAATTTAAGCTAAAATTCCAAGTAAAAGGGAAACAAATGCTCATTTGATTTGTAAAAGCTCATTTGAATGTTGAGACATGATCTCTATAAACTTATAAGACTTTCCAAATCAAGAGAATCATGTAGGTGATGAATTTTTCATAGAAACATTTTGTCGAACACTTGGCGTGCGTCGAATAAAACAAGAGATATAGAACGCCTTTGTAATTCATTTAAGCCAAAACAAAATTCATCACCAATTGCAATACAACAACATTCATCCATCAACAATCATCATATTCAACAAGAATTTCATCAAAATAACAAGATACAAGCACATTCTCAAGGGTTCAACCCAATTGAGATTAAAAGGAGAAATTCTTACCAATTGATCGGAGAAGTCGGATGAAATGGATGAAATAGAAGTTACAAAAACTCAAAAATATAGATTTTATAAGAAGAAAATCATTTTGAGTGAATTTTGAGTGAAAAATGCAAAGGGGTTCGATTTTGGAAGAAAATAGTCAAAATGACGTTTGAAAGGACAGAAACATTTTTAAGTGCCGAAAAAGGGCGACCGATCGGCGGTGAGGGCGATCGATCTCGT
This sequence comes from Rehmannia glutinosa, assembly GCA_016081115.2. Taxonomy (NCBI): domain Eukaryota; kingdom Viridiplantae; phylum Streptophyta; class Magnoliopsida; order Lamiales; family Orobanchaceae; genus Rehmannia; species Rehmannia glutinosa. The sequence goes on along the minus strand of JABTTQ020000288.1, from coordinate 168,212 downwards.
GCTGGGTCGACCGTTCCGTCGACCTGTGCCTGAATACCAGTTCTATTTTATGTCCGATTTTTACACCAAAAAATCCAATTTTCACTCCTAAGTTTTAAAAACATGCAAATTGCAATCATAGACCTTATTCAATATACATTATGCCTAACCGAGCTCGTATTGGGGCAAAAGTCTCGAAAGATAGCGGTTTTGTAAAGATATCCGCCAATTGATCTTGAGATGGAACAAAAGATATCTCAATATTTCATTTTGAAACACAATCCCTTAGAAAATGATGTCGAATCTCAATATGTTTAGTACAGTTATGATGAACCGGGTTTTGAGCATTATTTATAGCGGATATATTATCACAAAAAATAGGAATACTTTTAAAAGAACATTTATAATCCGCTAAAGTTTGTTTCATCCAAAGCAATTGAGTACAACAAAAGGCCGCGGAAATATATTCGGCTTTGGCCGTTGAAAGTGAAACTCAATTTTGTTTCTTTGAAAACCAAGAAACTAGGCAATCACCTAGAAATTGACATGATCCTGAAGTACTTTTACGATCATCAATATTTCCCGCATAATCCGAATCACTATAACCTTTAAGAGAAAAATTTTCATTCTTTGGATAAAATAAACCATATTGAATAGTGCCTTTCAAATATCGAAAAATTCTTTTAACGGCACTCATATGAGATTCTTTGGGATTGCTTTGAAAACGAGCACATAGGCATACGACATGAAGAATATCCGGTCTACTTGCGGTTAAATAAAGTAAACTACCAATCATACCTCGATATTTGGATTCATCAACCGGCTTGCCTTTTTCATCTTTGTCAATCTTGACGTTTGTTGCCATTGGGGTAGAGACGGTTCTTCCTTCTTCAATGCCGAACTTCTTCAAAAGTTCTTTTGTATATTTTGATTGTGAAATATAAATTCCTTCTTGGCATTGCTTGATTTGAAGTCCAAGGAAGAAGTTGAGCTCCCCCATCATGCTCATTTCAAATTCACCTTGCATTAACTTAGAAAATTTCTTGCACAAGGATTCATTAGTAGCACCAAAAATAATATCATCAACATAAATTTGCACTAATAAGCAATCTTGCCCTTTTTCAAAAACAAAGAGAGTAGTATCAACTTTACTTCTTGTAAAACCATTTTGCAAAAGAAATGAGCTAAGTCTATCATACCATGCACGGGGTGCTTGTTTCAAACCATACAAGGCCTTTTTAAGTTTATAAACATCATTAGGCCTAGAAAAATTTCCAAACCCCGGAGGTTGTTTTACATAGACTTCTTCTTGAATAAGACCATTTAAAAATGCGGATTTTACATCCATTTAGTAAAGCTTGAAATTTTTGAAACAAGAATAGGCAAGTAAAATACGAATAGCTTCAAAACGTGCTACGGGTGCAAATGTTTCATCATAATCAATACCTTCTTCTTGACAATAACCTTGAGCTACCAACCTTTCTTTGTTTCGAACAATATTGCCTTGGTCATCGAGCTTGTTCCGAAATACCCATTTTGTGCCAATAATTGTTTGAGATGGAGGACAAGGTACTAGTTCCCATACATCATTCCTTTCAAATTGATTCAACTCCTCTTGCATTTCTAAAAACCAATCTTCATCTTCAATAGCTTCCTTAGCATTTTTAGGCTCTTTTTGAGATATAAGAGCTTTCTCGGCAAATTTTCCTCGTGTCATTACTTTATCAAGGGGATCACCAATAATAAGATCTTTTGGGTGATCTCCCTTAAATTTCAATGCTACGGGAAGATCCGAAGTATCACCTTTGTCTTCTTGAGGAACATTTGAGCTTGAAGGCTGATCATTTTGAGTATCATCTTGAACAATAGGTTCAACAATATCCTCTTCATCACTTTCATCATTGGGTATCCTTTCAACACCCGAAGCTTCATTGAATTTGACATGGATGGATTCTTCAACAACCCCACTAGTCTTATTGTAAACCCGATATGCTTTACTCTTGGTTGAATACCCCTTAAATATTCCTTCATCGGCCTTAGGATCAAGTTTGTCCAATTGATCCTTAGTATTCAAAATAAAACACTTACATCCAAATATTTTGAAATAACTAATATTTGGAGTTCTTGCTTTCCAAAGCTCATATGGAGTTTTATTCATTTTAGGACGAATATAAACTCGATTAATGACATAGCAAGCGGTACTTACGGCTTCGGCCCAAAAATATTTTTGAAGTGAAAATTCATTGAGCATGGACCGACTCATTTCTTGAAGTGTCCGATTCTTTCTTTCGGCTACTCCATTTTGTTGAGGTGTCCTTGGAGCCGAAAAATTGTGACTATATCCCTTGGTTTCACAAAAGACTCTAAATTCTCCATCAAATTCTCCACCTCGATCACTTCAAATAGACTTAATAGTATCTTCCTTTTCATTCTCAATAAGTTTACACAACTTAACAATCTCATTAACGGCATCACTTTTATTTGTAAGAAATAGAGCCCAAGTATATCTAGAAAAATTATCAACTATAACAAAAGTGTAATGTTTTCCACTTAGACTACCCGTACCAATATCCCCATACAAATATAAATGAAGAAGTTGTAGAGGCTTGGTTGTGGAAATTTCATTTTTGGGCTTAAAACTACTCTTAACTAATTTGTTCAATTGACAAGTGTCACATAAGCCAAGATTTTCAAAATTCAATTTGGGTAGTCCTTTTACATGTTGGTTTTTGTAAATAGTTTGCAAATTTTTATATCCAACATTTCCAAGTCGCCTATGCCATAAACTAGTTAAATCATTCTTGGCAACAAGACAAGAAACATTTTGACTAACCAAATCACTTGTACAAATTTTGTAAAGATTGCCTTTTCTATTTGCTTCACAACTAATTTTATCATTTTTGGATATAAAGCATTTTTCTTTATTGAAAACAACATTATAATTTGAATCACAAAGTTGGCTAACACTTATCAAATTAAACTTAATCCCTTCTACTAAAAGAACATTACTAAGAGAGAAAGAAGAGTTACCAATTTCTCCATTTCCAAGAATTCTTCTTTTGCCATTGCCGAACATGACCATACCTTCTTCTTGGAGCTTGATGTTGGTAAACAATTCTCTCTTTCCGGTCATATGGCGTGAACATTCGTTGTCCATTAGCCATTTTGAATCCTCCATAGTTGTTATAGCCCCTATGACCTACAAAGGAATTATTTTTAGGTACCCTATAGTTTTGGGGTCCATGGGGGTTAGCCTTGACACCTTTAGGTCTCCAAACAAAGCTAAAATTATTCTTAAATTTACAATGGCTAACATAGTGACCAACTTTACGACAATAAAATCAAATAAGATTATGGGCACTACTAGCACGTACAAAAACCGGACCTTGGTGTTTTTCTTTGAAAGAGGTTGAAAAGGTTTATAGCCAAGTCCTAATTTAGAATGCTCACCTCTTTGTGTATCTAAAATTTTTGTAACTTTATCCATACTTAAGTTAAAACGATGCACATCCTTTTTCAAACATTCAAGATCATTTGTGAGCGTTTGTTTTTCGGTTTCAAGAGTACGGACTTTAGTAAGAGTAATAACATGAGCTTTATCAAGAGATTCATAAGAAGTAAACAATTTATCCTTTTCTAATTTAAGCTCTTTATGCTCCTTTTTTAAAGTCTTGTATTTAACAATCAAATTTTGAAACTCATTTTGTAATTCCTTAAATCACATTGTAAATCATCAACTAAGGAAGAAGATGAAGCATTAGAGCGTACCTCGTTGTTTTTGTCGTCTATGGCCATAAGACCATGTTTGGATATTCCTTCTTCGTCGGTTGTTTCAAGTAGCTCATCCCAAGTTTTGACTTCCGCATTTAGAGCCTTCTTTTTCGGAAAAGGCTTCTTCTTCTTTTGTTCCTTCTCCTCGAGTTTTGGGCAATCGGCTATGAAGTGCCCGAATTTTCCGCATTTAAAACACGAGTTGTCTCTCGGTTTTCTCGCCTTATTTTTATTCACAATTTTGCAAATTTACGAACAAGTGCGGTCGATTCCTCATCATCCTAATCAATATCATAATATGCATTATTAGATGAAGATGCAAGACCTTTAGGAATATTTTGCATACCCGATTGATTGATGGATGGTTTGGAATTTTTCCTCTCCTTGAGATAGACTTCGTAGATGAGGAGATTCCCGATGAGCTCATCGAATTTGAGTGTCTCGAGATTTTCTGCTTCCGTGATAGCCGTCACCTTTTCGGACCATGATCCGGGAAGAGCGCTCAAAACCTTGGTCACCTTGTCTTCTTCAGAGATGACCTTTCCAAGAGCCACAAGAGGATTTACAATGTTGTCAAGCTTTTCCACCATTTTTGATATGCTTTCACCATCATGCATATTGAAATTTTCAAAGTCTTTCACAAGCATTGTTTTTCTTGCTTGCTTCACCTTCTTTGTGCCCTCATAAATGGTTTCTAATTTTTCCCAAACTTCATGTGCCGACCTTATGCCTCTTATACGATTATACTCGGCGGCGGTAAGAGAGCAATGTAAAATATTTAAGGCCTTACCGTTTAGAGAGAAAGCCTTCTTGTCATTTTCATCAAACTCCTTGAATGGTTTGGGAGCCGAGGTGCCGTCCTCCAATTTCTTGGTTGGTTGATCAACTTCTTCAATGACCTTATTCCAAATATCAAATCCGCACCCTTGTAGAAAGCACTCCATACGGTCTTTCCAAAATGCGTAGTTGTTGGCGTCGAATAGTGGTGGCTTGTTGGTGGAGGCGCTGGTGGTGAGATAAGATTCATTCGTAGCCATGGATCTTTCCTCTTTACTCAAAATGAGCTAGCCAAATAGTTTGGCTCTGATACCACTTGGTAGTCCAAGTGGCTACGATAATCTAGAGGGGGGTGAATAGATTATGCCGATTTTTCGCAAATCGCCCTATTTTTCGAATGAACAAGTAATAGACAAGAATGTAAATGCGGAAATGAAACAACACTCGATGATTTATAGTAGTTCAACCCACCTAGGGCCTAATCTACTACCACCCCGGTATATCCGAAGTGGATTTCAAAAAGAAAAAAAGATTTTATTAATTACCACAATTAATACAACACCACCATTGAAGATTACCACAATCTTCTTACAACACCTTCAAGGAGATTACCACAATCTTCCTTCAACACCTATGAAGAGTACCACATTCTTCAACACCTAAGATCACCAAAGTGTGTTCTTACCACAAGAACAGTAACAAGGATATCTTGTTTTGGATGATAGAAAAATTCAAGATTACAACTCAATAAATAAGGTATACAAACTTTGAGTGCAAGTGTAATCAAGAACAAAAAGCCTAGACCTCAAGATTGTGCAAGTGCAAAAACTAGGCTATTACAACAAGAGTGTAAAAATAAAAGCTTTGAGAATTTGCAGATTTCTTGTTGTGTGTTTGCTTGTATGTGTTGTATTCTTGTGTCTTCAAATCATCCTTTATTTATAGGAGAGTCTTCAAGATTGGATCTCCAACATAGGCTCCTCCATCTTCACTTTTGTCTACAAATAGAAGATCACAAGATGTAGAAATAATGTACAAAACTGATAAAGTAAATCTTGCTGATAATGGTTGTCCAACGGTTTGAATTTTGCTGTCAAAGAACATAGGTCGAACGGTTGCGTAGAGATAGAAATTTAATTTTCGATCGCACTATCTTGCATGGGAGGACCGGTCGACGGGGTCCGGCCGTCGCCCCACTATGTTGACCTGGTTGCCTCTCAAAATTTCAATATAGAAAATAGTCGACGTTTGGCAAACTGCGGACACCGGCGACCCACACCGGCCGACACCCTGGTCGACAGGTTGACCTGCCTTTTTCATCCCCGATTATGTTTTCTATTTTAGGTATCGACTTTCGAGTACGGGTTGCCCTCTAGTATGCGACCGATTGACCTCAAAATGAATGTTTGTCAATTTTTGTCAAAAATAAACTTAAAGAAATACTCCAAAAAATTAGTAAAGACTTTTTAAATCAATTGGGAGTATTTGGACAATATTTATAAACATTGTTTTGGTGTAAAAACTCAGTTAAACAAAATCATCAAAATCTTGATAAAAACATTTATCTAGCTGGCTCGACTATCCTTTGCTAGCAGTTCAATGGCTCCCAGTGATAGTACCTTTTTATAACAAAAAGACCCGACCATCTTGATTTGATTTTACCCGAAAAAAGTCTCAATCTAGAATTATATAAAAGTATCACTTGCCCGAGTAGAAACTCTCTTCTTTTCCAGTTGCGATATAATTTTGCTATGCTGGATCTAATGTACGACTTACATAGTAGATAACACGAAAAAGCTTATCGCGTTTTTGTCCCAATGCTGCTCCTATTGCATATTCACTTGCATCACACATTATTTCGAATGGCTGACTCCAATCGGGTGTGATCACAATCGGTGCACTCGCCAGATCCTTTTTCAATGTTTCAAACGCCTACAAACAATCAGGGTTGAAAGCAAAAGGTACATACTTTTCAAGCAAGTGGGAAAGGGGTTTTGTTAGGAATTTTATTGTTTAGATTTTGATGAATGCCATGTAAAACTTAGAATAGAAAGTTGGCACCCCAATTCTTGCTGTAAAATGTATTGTAACAATTAGAACTGGCCAAGGCGAGTTAAGTCGGCTACGCCCTAACATGCAAGAAGACAATCAAGGCTTGAAGGAAAACTCTGTTTGAGAGACAAATTTAGTCTGACAAAAGCGACAGAAACTCGATCAAGAAGCGGTGAGATACAAAGTGGTGGAACATCAAAGTCAACTCAAGAGAAGCCAAGTCTCAAGGTTTGGTGACGGAAGAGTCATCCATGATTGGAAGTCGACTCTAAGTCACCCTGGGAAAGCAAGGAAAAGCGATCAAGTCGAGATAATCAAAAAGAACCGTTTGCAGACGTAAATCAAGAGATTTACTTAAACAAGTAATATCTCCATACCACCTTTCTCGAGTGCTCGATCCCCCAGTAAGCGTGCAATTGGAATGAACCAATGGGAAGCACCACACCGTGTCGAACTCCGAAAGGTGAAACAACAATTCATACGAGGAAACAACAATTCCAAGAACTCGCAAGCCAACGATCGCAAAGTGACTTTAAAAAATAAGCCTATCTCTTCAACGGCAAATTTTTGAAAGTTCACTATAAAAGGCCGAGGAGTTTGTTTGAGAAAGAGATGCATGAATGACACATACGTGAGATATACAAGCACATTAGAAAAACTCAAACAATCTCAATCCTCAAGCCTATATTCAAGTACATCAATCCAACACTTACCCGTGAAGGAAAGAGAGCTTCAACTTGATTGAAGAGGAAACCTTTGAAAACAAGGGGTCTACTTTCCAGAAGGATTGTAGAAAAGTTCAAGTTGAACTAAGTCTTAAGCATTTGGAGGGCTTCGTGATCAAATCCAAAGAGCTTGAGCAAGTGAGTCAGAGTAGTAGCAAAGCGCCTTTGTGAAGAAGCTAAGTCGAACGAGAAGCCACCGAGTGATCAAGGCGTCTCGGATCGAGTCCCAAAGGATCAAGTCGGCCGTTGTGATCAAGACTTGTATCGGACTGTTACCACTTTGTAAACCGATCATTACTTAGTGGATTCCTCCGGAGTTGGAGAAGAGAGGAGTAGAAGAATTACCCCATCTTCGAACCTCTATAAAAATTTCTTCGTGTCATTTACATTTCAAAGATTTAAATTCCTCGCACTTTTAATTGCTTATATCTCACGATAAATTTGCTATCCATTTGATATTTTATAAGTACTAAATCAAGCTCTAAAATATTGCTTAATCAAACTTAACGGTGTTAAGTCTTCATTGAAAATAAAACCACAAATTAGTTAAATTGTAGCCAAAATGAGTTACTCCATCAACAAATAAATTTGAGTTCGTTTGAAAGATTAACTCTCTTGAGTGACTAATTCGACCGTCCATTAAGGACACAAAATAGAATTAACTCAGTAGATTTAAAAGGACTAAATCGAAAATTTGCAAGGTTTATTCAACCCCCTTCTAAACCTTACACTTACACCCCTTGGGACCTACAAGTGGTATCGGAGCGGTTGGTTCATTGAACCCTCCGCACCGGTTCTTGAACTAGATCTCCAAACTTTTCAAAAGTCCGCTTTAGTACTTAAACTTTCAAAACTCTTTTCTATCATTAAAAGTTATTATCATGGAAGCAAATCTAACACGCATTCCTATGTTCACTATTGAAGAATTTGATGATTGGAAAATTCGTATGCAGCTCATCTATCAAAGATTACATGATGAGATGTGGATAGTGATAGAAGATGGGCCTCTGCAAATATTAAAGGTGAACACAAACATGCACGAAGAGTTGCAAAAATTAAGGGTGAAGGGAAAAGATCTGACACGGACCATGGTTGAAAAACCAAGAACCGAGTGGACAAATGATGACAGAAAAGATACAACCTGACAATGTAGCCAAGGACATTCTTTACAAAACCTTGGACAAAGCCATGTTCAATAAAGTGAAATCTTGCAAAACTGCTAAGGAAATCTGGGACAAACTGACATTGATTTGTGAAGGCTCAGAGCAAATCAAAGAAAACAAACTATCAGTGGCTGTACAAAAATTTGAGAACTTTAAAATGATCTCGGAGAAAACCTGGATCAACGGATGCTCGGTTTACGAAATCACAAATGAACTATGTCTACACTTGGAAAGGAATATACACAGAAGAAAATGTATGAAGATCCTAAAAAGTCTTCCAGTTGAATGGGAAATGAAGGTCATGGCATTGAGACACTCCATGGACCTATCAAAGACATCCAATCATGAGTTATTCTCAGACCTCAAAGCCTACGAGTTTGAGCTGAGAAGGAAAGACCAGGAAGAGACAATGCCCCAAAACAAACTGCTCTAATCAAAAGATGGAAAGAGAGTCGAGGTCAAAGAGGCAATTGACCCGGAAGAAATAGAGCCCGATGGTTAAAAGATTTAACAAGTTCTTTAACAAGAACTACAAGAGAGGAAAGGGTGAATCCTCCATAAGACACTCGGCTCCCTCCAAATCAAGGGATGATAGGCCAACCAAGAGAATGATCATCAACATGTTGAGTATCAAAGGGCCGACAACTCAAGAATAGAAAGAGTGATCAAAAGGTGAATATCTATGTTGGAATTGTAGACAACCAGGTCACTATGCTATTGATCGCTCATATCCTGTAGTCAACAAGTACAAAACGAAGAAGAAAGAAAGGTCTTCGAGAGAAAGAAAGAAGAAAGAAAAAGGCAATGATGGCTGCAGAGATCACGCCGAGACAACCAAGTCAAGAGAAACAATGACTCGGAGAGCAAAGAAGGCGACTACTCAAGTGACTCTGAAGAAGAAGCGCCCGATCCGCTTAATGGCCAAAGAACAAGATCAAGAAGATGAGGTACAATCTAATTCAACAAGCTCGGACACTAGTGATAGTGATCGTGACACACACACTTCATCACCCACTCGATCTTTATGATTCATTAGGCAAAATGATGAAAGATTTTGAGCACATTAAAACCTCACACACACTATTGAATGAGAAAACACCTTACTCAAAAGTCAAAACTCAAAGTGACTAAGGAGTTTTGAGCACTCTAAGTCAAATAGCTGATGAGAATAAAAGTTTAAAGGTTTAAAATGCTAAATTAATAGCGAAAATTGCTGCTATAGAAAAGAGGAGAATGACCTCAAAAATGTTATTGCCTCATTCACTAAGGCATCTAAATCATTGGATGATCTTATTATGAGTCAAAGAGAATGTGGAGACAAGACAAAGGCTTAGATTTAATTCCTTTGTGCCATGTCAAACCTCAAGAGTAATTTTGGAAAAAGGATCTTCAAGTCATGAAGAGTCCGAAAAATCCAAAACTCCAAATGTAGCACTCACTTTCGATCCAAAGCACAATACTAAGCAAACTGCCTTGGTTACAAAGGAAAAGGAAAACACGATTGAGAGTCTTGAAAGGATACCGAGAAGAGATTCACCGAGTCCTCAAAGAGACTCCAAAAAAAAATACTCAGAAAGAAGAAGCGAGCTACCAAAAATCCCGAAATACTCATAAAAGAAATACATATGATGGGAATGGTAGAAAATATCCAAGCCAAGTCGATCGAATAATGTGAACTATCGGCTAGACTTATGGAATACAAGCCCAAACGGCAAAGGCCTAGAACTCAACAAAGGCCATTCCAAAAGCATAAAAGCTTTCATCAAGACACATATGCACCTAGGCACTACACTCAAAGACACCACAATTACCCAAGAAAGGCAATTGCTAAAACACATATGCAGTATACTGAGACAAAAGAGACAAATTGTATGAACCTAGAATCCCCAAGCAATTTGCCAGGGATTAATTATGATTATGGCACCGATAGATGGCAACCTCTTAGAGTCAAATCATTTGGCTATAGGTTGGTTGGATCATCTTATAATTCTAACCCCTCAGACCCGCACAAGAATGGGTACCTAAAACTTAATTTCCTTGTTTGCGTGTTCAAGGAACAAAATGAGTGCCAAGGAACCTGGTACATGGATAGTGGTCAATGTTCCCGGACATATGACAGAAATAAGAGAAATCATCAAAATTCAAGGAAGTCAAAGGAGCAAAAGTCATATTTGGAGGAAATGAAGCTCCTGGTGAAATAAGAGGCATTGGATCCATCAAAAGGAATGGTTTAGAAATCACGGATGTTGCATATGTTGAAGGACTAAACTTCAATTTACTAAGCATCGATCAACTCGTGACAAGGGCTACAATGTTGGATTCAACATGGGAATATGCCAAATCAAAGATATTGAATCAAATGAAGTTGTCTTTGCAAGGATGTAGACAAAAAATATGTATGTAGTGGATTGGTCAACCAACAACACCCAGACTCGCTCTCTCGGCAAAGAAAGCACAAATGAATCAAGTTGGTGTGGCACAAAAAGCCGAGTCACCAATTTCAAAACAATTAACAAGCTAGCAAGAAGTCATCCGGTAGAAGGACTTCCGGACTCGATGATACAAGAAGGAGAGTATATGTGATGCATGTCGAGAAGGGAAAACAAATCAAGTCGTCTTTCAAAGAAAAGACATGCCCATCCTCAACAAGAATATTGCATCTACTTCATATGGATCTATTTGCCCATGGAACCAACCAAGATAAGTGGAAAGAAATACACCTTGGTGGTAGTAGTAGATGACTACTCAAGATATACATGGACAATATTCATGTGCAAGAAGAAAGAAACTCTACAAAAGCTACCACAAATGATGAAAAGGATACAAAATGAGAAGAGTCAAACCATTATCAAAATAAGATCGGATAGAGGAACCGAGTTTGTCAATGGAATAATAACTCAAGATCTTGTATTGAGAATGGTATTGTCATGAACTATCACCGCAAGGACTCCACAATGAGAATGGAGTTGCGAAGAGAAGAAAGAACCCTCAAAGAAGCGGCAAGGACCATGTTAGGCAAGCAGGGTTACCAAAAAGATTTTGGGTCAAGCAATCAACACAAAACGCTACACCCAAAACAGGATGTATGATAAATAGACAAATGACAAAGACTCCCTATGAGATCCGGATCGGAAGAAAACCAAATGTTGCATATTTCAGGATATTTGGATGTAAATGCTTCATCCACAACAATGGCAAAGACAACCTAAAGGCTTTTGATGCTAAAGTCGATGAGGGTATCTTCTTAGATACTCACCGAAAAGCAAAGCCTACTGAGAATACTCAACAAAAGAACTATGGTTACGTAGAATCCATTCATGTAGTATTCGATGAGCCAAATGTAAATGGGAAGACATTGAAGAGTCACCGATAAGTCAATCATCCAACCTTACGAAAGAGTCCCTCTTGTCAAGCCAAGCAGAATTATCAATTCGGAAGAAGATGAGATAGTCAATCTCAAAAGCGGTGGAAAATCTGCAAAATTAATGATCACGAGAGAGAGTCGACCACAAACACACCGCAAGTCGATCAATCCAGCTAACTTACTTCAACCTTGACGTAAGATGGCCGAGAGACCATCCACCGAACTTGTCATTGGAGACATAAGAGAAGGTGTCAAGACAAGATCCGAACCCAACAAGAAGCAATGTTCACATGCTTCATCTCGCAGAATAGAGCCCAAAGATGTGTCACAAGCATTGGACGACACACATTGGATTCAAGCTATGCAAAGAAGAGTCAAATCGGTTTGAGAGAAATAAAGTATGGGAATTAGTACAAAGACCCATACATCAAAATGTTATTGGAACCAAATGGGTATTCGAAATAAGATGAACGAGGAAGGCTCGTGGTAAGAAACAAAGCAAGACTGGTAGCCAAAGGATATTGCCAAGAAGAAGGGATAGATTTTGATGAAACATTTGCCCTCGTAGCAAGATTGGAAGCTATAAGGATGTTTCTTGCCTATCTTTGCTCACAAGAATTTCACCGTATATCAAATGGATGTAAAAAGTGCATTCCCCGAATGGTTTATTGGAAGAAGAAGTGTATGTTGAACAACCTCCGAGGATTTGAGCGAAGACTCTTGGAGACAAGGTATACAAACTCAAGAAAGCCTGTCAGTTGAAACAGGCACCCAGAGCATGGTATGATACCCTGTCACAACAATTCCCGATTGAAAATGGATTCACAAAGGAAAAGTAGATAGAACACTTTTCGAATTCAAGACAAGAAGAGTATCTTTGCTTGTTTAAATATACGTGGATGACATCATTTTTGGATCCACTAACAAAGAGTCATGTGAAAAATTCTCAAACCTCATGCAAAGTAAATTTGAAATGAGCATGATGGGAGAGAGCCGACATTCTTCCTTGGACTTCAAGTGAAACAATTGAAGGATGGAACCTTCATAAGTCAAACAAAATACACCAGAGATTTAATGAAGAAATTTGGTATGAAGGAGAAGTCTTCGTAAAAATACCAATGAACACATCACCAAAATGGACATGGATGCGGATGGCAAGCAGTAGATCAAACAAGATCTGAGCACTTATTGGATCATTGCTCTATCTCACAAAGCTAGCGGCCGGACATCACTTTTGCTTTGTAGGTGTATGTGCAAGATTTCAATCTGCTCCAAAAGAGAGCCATATGATCTGCAGCTAAGAGAATATTGAGATACTTAAAAGGAAGCCAAGAAGTAGGCCTATGGTATCCAAAGGAAGGTGGATTCAAGCTAATTGGCTATTCGGACTACGACTATCTTTGGATGCAGAGTGGACAGAAAAGTACTTCGGCACATGTCAAATGCTAGGAAACAGACTAATTTCCTGGTTTAGCAAGAAGCAAAACTCAATAGCCACCTCTACAAATTGAGCGGAATACATAGGCGGGCAAACAAGTTGTGCCCAAGTCCTATGGATGAGACAAAGAATGAGAGATTATGAAGTTGAAGAAAAAGAAATTCCAATCATGTGTGATAACACAAGTGCCATTGCAATCACTCAAAATCCTGTGTTGCACTCAAGAACAAAACATATTGATGTCGGATATCATTTCATAAGAGATCATGTTGAAAAGAAGGATATTATCTTGGAATATATCTCAACCGACAAACAACTAGCCGACATCTTCACAAAACCATTATGTGAGTCAAGATTTGAAGAACTCAAACATGAGTTGGGGTTAATTGAGCTAAGCCGAGACACGAAGAATCAAAGAAAAGAAATGGAACAGGAAGAAGGTGAAAAAGAGTCAAAAACAAAAATTAGCTCAAGAATCACCAGACGGAAAGTCAATTTATACCAAGTCACCGATAAATGAGTCATTAAGAGAAATGTGAGAAGCGAGTTAAATCGGCTAAGAGATAAGCTGAATAACTTATGAGCAAAGTGACAAAAACGCAATCGTTTTGACTTAAGCGGGAATGTTTTAAGGAACACGTCGATAATGATGATGTGTACGCATATAAAGCCGCACACTAAGCTTATGATTGGATATAAATGCTGCCGCATTAAATACGAGACGTGAAATGCTCAATAGGCGTGCGAAATCCAAGCCATTGATTTCGATCACAATTCAAAACCGTCTGCACGCCCTTTCATAAACCATATTTAAACCATTTTCGTCCGTTTCTCTCTCACACTTCTAAAACTGCTTCAATCTCTTTCTCTCAAAAGGCAAAGGCAAATACTCTCGAAACCCTATCTACCTTCAAATCAAATTTACGAACTTTTCCTTGAAATTATTCTCGAGAAATGGCACCAACGTATGACTTTACCAAGTTGGGAAAACAAATCCACACCGGTTCAACCGGATTTCGACGGAATGGTGAAGCGAGGTCCGACGACACCCTGGTGAAGAAAATCGCGGGAGAAGTTGGAAACGTCGGATCGAAACCGTTTCTAACGCTGAATATCCTATGACCTATGTGGAGGAGGTCGCACAATTCTACGTGAATGCTTTGAGGTTCACGATGAAGGAATCAAGTCATCTTCTCACGGGAAGCGGTGACTATCACCGCCAAGACTTGGCAATATTGTTCACTACCAGGCCAGAAGGAGCAAGCGAGATTAAGGAAGCCGGTGTAAACTTAGGACGATGGAAAGAAATAGCCAAGTCCGACCTTTGCCGATAAAATTATATACACAAACAAGAGATCAAGGAGGATTATCATAAATTGTTGGACATAGTTGCCAAATGTATCGACATCAAATTTGGCACTTTGACCAACTATCAAAGGCAAAGCCGGTTGTGATGGCCGCAATCATGGAAGAAAAGAAGATAAACTGGCCGAGTTTATCTACACCACTCTGTCAAAAAACGTGGGAACAAGTCCTTCAAAGAAGATGGCACATTTGGAGGATCCCTGGATATGGCCTAGTGATTGGCCTGCCATCGGAGGTGAAAGGAGTACCTCTTAGACATGGGAAGGCTTTCCATGTCAACAAGAGGATGTTGAGCTAACCTCTCCGGTGCTCGAGAGCGAGCTTATGCCAAGAGAGCGACACTGAAATGAGGGGGAATCACCACCCAAGATACAAATGCTTCCTCTCCAGCCAAGAAGAAAAAGCCCCTGCACCGCCAAGAAGATCGCTTGCCCCTGCAAAAAGAAAACCAAACATGCTCCCCGCCCTGCAAAGAAGTCACCTGCCCCAAAGCCGTGTCACCGCAGCAATGGCGGTCGAGAAGGACTCACTAATGCCTTCTCCGATCGTCAAAAGGAGGAGAATCGACAAGCCTAGACGGCCAGCTCCTCGAAAACAAACACAAGCACCGCCCCCGCCGCCCAAGACTCGAGAGGGCGCCTACGCGCCTCAACTGTAATTCCCTGGTACAAACCAGAGAGCGAAGGAGACTCGTCAAACAGTCCGAACAGAGAAAACCAAATGAGTCGGTTACTCGGCTAACACAAATACAGGAGACTACCGGAGAAGTAGAGTCTCCGGATGTAATAGATGAAACCGCCAAGTCTCGGGCGATCAGCGAGAGGCAACCCGAAGACACAACCGTAGGCTCACACACACAAGACAAGAAAGAACCAAAAGAACCGGCTGAGCGATAGTGATGTAATGATCCTATCTCTACCTTACCCGTGATATCCAAAATCGTCTGCGTGAGTGGAGAAAATGGAAGTTGAGCAAGTCAAGGGAACAGTTCCAATGGCCCGAATTCATAGAAGAAGAAGAGAATCAAGCAAATTTCCTTGGATCGACTATCGTGCTCCCAAGACTTGATGAGGACAAGCTCGCTAGACATCCCGCAAATCTACAAGGACGGGGAGAGAGCAAAGCAAGCAAGGGAAGCCGAAGACGTGAGAAGGCAAGCATCCGCCTATCTCCTCCACCAGAACACTTCCATCCTCTTCTTGATGTCTTCTCTCGAAAGTGACGAGGAACCAGGAAAATGTTGCCCGCAGAAGAGCTACAAATGCAGCAAGCATTGCATGAATCAAGAATCCTTCACGAGCAAAAGATCGATGGAGGGACCAGAGAGTCCTCCAAAACACACGGTGAAATCGATCCAATGGGAGTGGTTCAAAAATAGCCATCGATGTTCTTGCTACCACTTCCCCTGACTCACTCGGAAGAAGGCAATAAGGAAATGGCGATGAAACGGGCTTGTGGGGACCCCAACGAGCCAACCCCTGTTGAAGGTGTCTTTACCACCGCCCCAACGGTGAACCATCAATTGAAACAAATGGGAGTCCGGAGACGAGTGACCCCACTCCAAGTCACTCACCGGGTGCGCCACCGAGGGGAAACTCCTCCACCGCAGCAAAGGTCGGAGGATGCCGCAGATAACTCCACAAAGAAGCAAGGAGGCGAAGGAGAGAAATTACAATCACAAGAAGAACAAAGAAGGTGCCATCAACGAAGCTCGGGGCAGTTGAGATCGTCTCACCGAGGTGCCACCGCCCCGATGGCTAATGACGCCGCGATGCGGTCGAGGCACGCGAGGAATGTACTGGGAGTTAACACTGGGCGATGAAAGTGCAATCCATGGGGTTGAGACTCCAATGGATGCCACCGTAGAAGACCCCGAGACACCGACACCGTCGAAAGGGAGGACCAGGCCTCGCAGCCAGAGAGACCTAGCTGGAGGAAATGAAGGCCCACGGGAGGTTGAGACTTCCCTGGGTAAAGAGGCCAAGTAGAGAACATCCCTCCCGCAATCATCGACCCATCCGAGAAGGAAATCGGTGCACTTCATGATTCCCGGACAACCCGATGTCACTTTTCCGGGATCGAGGCGGCGATGAAGAAGCCGAGTCAACCCCCATGACAAATCCAAAAGACTCACCATGCGGATGTTCCAGCACGAGCAAGTCGATCCCAAGACTACTCGTCAAACTTTTAACTTTGATGATGAGCCACCTCTAGAAATCTCATCATCGTCCGATGACTGACGATAAAGCCGAGGATAAGTCAATCAAAAGGAAAAATCACCGAGACCAACGAAGTTGTTAAGACAATTGTGAGGCTCGAAAGCGGTTTCGGTCTACTTCACAACCAAACCCAAACAACCGTAAACCACCGCTCCGACTCCTCAAGCTACAAATGGATCGATTCCCAAAAAGAACTTCACGCGCACCGCTCATCATCGAACAAATCCTATCGGCGGTGATGAATCTTTTGTAGAATCTTTCCTTTCTCACCGGAGATACCAGAACTCCACGAAGAGTCGAAAACGAGCAAGCACGTTATCACGCATCCCCTCTTTTTCACTCGTGGCACCATTGTTCCGGCCGATTTTGATTTCGACATCAGATGGCCATCACCGCAATGAAGAATCAATCACCAAGTACGAAGTGTTCAAGGCACTCTTTCTTCAAGTTGAAAAGATGGAGAGGCATCGCCTCTTTGGACATGCGATTGGACAAATGAGATGCCACCCTTACAACCGACTTAAGAGGCATAACAATTCGAATAAGGGAATGGTGGCAACAAAGAAGAATCGATGCGTGTGGAACAGTGAGATACTTGAACCTTGTTCAACAAGTCGGGTGTGAGAGTCGAGAATGTTGATGCAAAAACGGCCGAGGGAACACATTGAGCATATGCATGAAGCTCACACCGCCGAGATCAAGCCGCTGCGTGAGCGAAATGCAAATGATATACGCCGTTTGGAAGAACACATGACAAGAAAATTCACCTTCTCATGGCCGAGATGAAGCGATTTCAGCAGAATCCAACGCTACTCGATGGCTCAATTCGTCTTTGCATACAACGCAGCAGACTTGAAGCGAATTCAACCATCGGAGACTTCGACTTCATGCTTGCCAAAGATGTTCCCCGGGGTTCCTCTATCCTTTGATGATGCCAAAAAGGGGAAGAGGAATACCTTAAAGCAAAAAATCCGGTTTGAAAAGAAAGAAGCGGTGAGAAGGAAAATCACCGAGGAAATTTTGAAACTAAAGAAAGGAAAATCTGGCTGAGGGGGAAGGATCAAAAGATATGACCTTGATGATTGCACAAACCCCCCCAACAGGTCCTCACACAAATTTGACATTATAAGCGAAGAAACTCCCCAAGTGACTTTCACTCCAACACTCTGCATATCTATGGCCGAGAAGAGAAAAGCAATTGAAGCGAGGGATGAAGGAGGTGGAAAGAAGAATGGATGCCAGGGTGATGAACATCTTGAAAGAACACGGAGGCATTCCGGTTGAGACACGTATGCCATTTCGGATGATGTCGGACGAGAGCAAGATCGATTGACGAATTCAAAACGCTCGAATCGAAGGATATTTTGCAAATATGTCCATGGCTCAAGCTTGGGACCTTCTTGGGAAAAAAGGGTCTCACATTATGTGAAGAAGGCGACAGACAGACAACCGTGATCACTCTGCTGGTCACTCCATTGGCACTCACCGGAAAGAAGAAGCCCCAAAGACAAGATACGCCCGCAGGTAGAGGAAGAAGCGGCGATGGAGGAAGAGCTTGCACCCTAGGCCTCGCCCAAGAATATTGAATACGTAGATCCGGGAAAGAAAGGAGGGATCTCTTGGGCAAACTTGACCAAGTGGCAAATTTGCGAGTGGCTAAAACTAACGCCGAGTATGTAAAGAGAATAGAGAAGAAAACAAAAGACAAACTCGGCTATGGCGGGAGAGACAGAAAGAACAAGGAAAGATGAAGCCGCCAGGAAGGCATATGAGAAGAAAAAGAAGGCAAACATGACGAGAAGAAGAGAAGAAGAGAAGAAGATGCTTGATCAAGATGAAAGAAGGAGACAACGAAGGAGATGAAGTGTTCTTTGTCAACCCTTCTTGTATTTTATATGTAAATACATACAATGTAAGTCTTCGTAATAAAGCTATAAATTTTCTATTTTTTTGTGAAGACAATTACATACTCGATACACCTTGTAAACATTGTGTTAAGTACAAGAATAATATGATCAATAAAAAGATTGATTTTGCGCATACATTCTATGTCAATACACTATCTCGTATGTATCTTTGTTATTTGCATCCTTGTATGATTTAAGTTTTGGCATCATCAAAAAGGGGAAATTGTTAGGAATTTTATTGTTTAGATTTTGATGAATGCCATGTAAAACTTAGAATAGAAAGTTGGCACCCCAATTCTTGCAGAAAATGTATTGTAACAATTAGAGTGGCCAAAAGGTGAGTTAAGTCGCTACGCCCTAACATGCAACATGCAAGAAGACAAATCAAGGCTTGAAGGAAAACTCACTGGCGAGAGACAATGAGTCACAAGAAAAAAGGCACAGAACTCGATCAAGAAGCGGTGAGATACACAGTGAGTGGAACATCACCAAGTCAACTCAAGAGAAGCCAAGTCTCAGTCAAGTGACGGAAGAGTCATCCATGATTGGAAGTGACTCTAAGTCACCTGGGAAAGCAAGGAAAAGCGATCAAGTCGAGATAATCAAAAGAACCGTTGCCTTTAAATCAAGAGATTTACTTAAACAAGTAATATCTCCATACCACCTTTCTCGGAGTGCTCGGTCGAGCGTGCAATTGGAATGAACCAATGGGAAGCACCACACCGTGTCGAACTCAAAAAGGTGAAACAACAATTCATACGAGGAAACAAAGAATTCCAAGAACTGCAAGCCAACGATCGCAAAGTGACTTTCAAAAATAAGCTATCTCTTCAACGGGCAAATTTTTGAAAGTTCACTATAAAAGGCCGAGGAGTTTGTTTGAGAAAGAGATGCATGAATGACACATACGTGAGATATACAAGCACATTAGAAAAATCGAAACAATCTCAATCCTCAAGCCTATATTCAAGTACATCAATCCAACACTTACCCGTGAAGGAAAGAGAGCTTCAACCATTGAAGAGGAAACCTTTGAAAACAATGGGTCTACTTTCCAGAAGGATTGTAGAAAAGTTCAAGTTGAACTAAGTCTTAAGCATTTGGAGGGCTTCGTGATCAAATCCAAAGAGCTTGAGCAAGTGAGTCAGTAGTAGCAAGGCAAAATGCCCTATGAAGAAGGCCGAGTCGAACGAGAAGCCAAAGTGAGTGATCAAGGCGTCTCAGGATCGAGTCCCAAAGGATCAAGTCGGTCATTGTTGTGATCAAGACTTGTATCCGGGATCATACCACTTTGTTAATCGATCATTACTTAGTGGATTCCTCCAGGAGTTGGAGAAGAGAGGAGTAGAAGAATTACCCCATCTTCAACCTCTATAAAAACTTTCTTTGTGTCATTTACATTTCAAAGATTTAAATTCCGCACTTTTAATTGCTTATATCTCACGATAAATTTGCTATCCATTTGATATTTTATAAGTACTAAATCAAGCTCTAAAATATTGCTTAATCAAACTTAAGGGTGTTAAGTCTTCCAAAAAATAAAACCACAACTTAGTTAAATTGTAGCCAATGAAGTTAGTTACTCCATCAACGCTAAATTGAGTCATTGAAAGATTAACTCTACTTGAGTGACTAATTCGATTTGTCCATTAAGGACACAAAATTTGTGTAGAATTAACTCTGAGATTTAAAAGGACTAAATCGAAAATTTGGTAAGGTTTATTCAACCCCCTTCTAAACCTTACACTTACACCCCTTGGGACCTACAGTTTAGTTATTTTTGAAATATCACGAATAAAGCGTCGAAAAAACCCGCATGTCCCAAAAAACTCCTTACTATTTTGTCACTCTTTGGAGGTGGATGCTTTTAAATTGCTACCACCTTTGCTCGGTCAACTTCTAAATCTCAAGAGAAAACACGATGACCGAGTACAATACCATCTCGTACCATAAAATAGCACTTTTCCCAATTCAAAACTAAGTTTGTCTCCTCGCACCTCTGTAAAACAATGGTTAGATTATGCAAGCAATGATCAAACAAATTACCAAAAACTGAGAAGTCATCCATGAAGACTTCCATTATATTTTCAATCATGCCATAGAATATCGCCATCATACATCTCTGAAAAGTTGCAAGCGTATTATGTAGCCCAAATGGTAGTCTACGGAATGCGAAGACACCATACCAACATATAAATTTTGTCTTTTCTTGGTCCTCTGGAGCAATCACTATCTGATTATACCCCGAGTACCCATCCAAGAAGCAATAATACTCGTAACCTGGAAGGCGATCTAACAGTTGATTCATAAAGGGGAGGGGAAAGTGATCTTTACGAGTTGTTGTGTTTAACTTTCTATAATCAATGCAAATACACCAACATGTAACAACCATAGTGGCTATAATTTCCAGTTTCACTTTTCACTATTGTCATCCCCCCTTTTTTTGGCACGACTTGTACCGAACTAATCCAATCGCTATCATATATTGCAAATATGATTCCATTGTCTAACCATTTAAGAACTTCTCTCTTAATGGCCTCTTACATAATTAGGTTAAGTCTATGTTGGTATTGCACAGAAGGTTTACAATCATATTACATTCTTATTTTATGCATGCAAATTAAGGTACTTATACCTTTTAAATCAGAAATATACCAGCCAATAGCAGTTTTATGTTCCCTTAAGACTCTAAGCAATTTATCCAGTTAATTTGTAATGAGAAAAGAAGAAACTATTACCGGATAGGTCTCGTTTTCGCCCAAGAATGCATATTAGAGGTGGTCCGAAAGAGGTTTACGTTTTGGTGAAGGCGGGAACTCATCCATCGAACTTGGGCTAAAGAAGCACCGCACGGTAGGTCGTGTAAACCCACACGATCGTGTGAATTGAATTATCATCTTCAGAGATAGAGTACACGGTCTGATCGTGTGAATTCACACGGTCTTGTGCTATGTCTTCATCTTGCCGCATGGTTGGACCGTGTATATATGCACACGGTTGTGTGCCTTGTCCGCATCTGAAGAAACCAATCGCACGGTCTGGCCATGTGACTGTTTTTGCGTACTTTTCTCCAATATTTTCTCTTCCGCTGAATCTAAGGCAATCACACAATCGATAATTTCGTTGTTAGTAATATCAAAACACATACCTTTCGTCTCTTGCGAGTGGCTCAAACACCATTCCAATTTGTCTTTTATCACAACCTGTTCAAACTCAGCCTCAATGTATGGTGTTAATACATCAACCGTGCTGCAATGTTCGATGTTTTCATGGAATTGCGTATGTTTATAAATTGAAAATGATATGTATTCATCATTTAATCTTAATGTTAACTCACCTTTTTGTACATTGATTAATGCTCTAGATTTGACAAAGAATTGTCTTCCTAGAATTAATGGGATCTCACGATCTTCTTCCATTTCCAACACAATAAAGTAGCTGGAAAGATGAATTTGTCTACTTTCACCAATACATCTTCAATCACCCATTTCGAATACATTATCGAACGATCCGCGAATTGTAGGGCAATTGTCGTAGGCTTTACTTCGCTTAATCCAAATTTCCAAAATATTGATAACGGCATTAAATTTATGCTAGCACCCAAGTCGCATAACCATCCCTTAGCCTTATCGAGTAGAGAGAATGCGAAAAGGCCGCATCGAATAATATCCTTAGAAACACTATTCATCTTAACCGTATCGCATATTTCTAAGAATTACGCTAGGTGCGCGTTTGGATCCTCAACGCTCTCTCCCCCAAACTGGTTTTTGTGAAACCATCCGGATTAATGCAGTTTTAGTTCGAAATTTTGTGCATTGATCGCAGACGCCACGCCACCAAACCTCGACTAACTTTTGACCGGAAGTTGTCCCTAATTGCTCTCCTCACAGCCTTTCCTCTATCTCGGTTCCATTGGTCTACCCTAGTGGTCGTTACTCATTGTTTCTATTGTTCACAACATTTTGATTAGTCCCATCCTAAGATCACTTTAGCTTTTTTCTTAACTATTTCTCTGTCTTTTCGATTTTTGAATCAATGGGTATTGGTCAAGGGCGATCCGGAATGCGTGTTCATACGCTATCTGCACTCAACAAAAACATTGTTAGAACCAAGGCAATAAAATTTATGTACAAATAAAAATCAAGTAAGAAAAACATATATATGTATAAAAATATAAAAAAATATGTACAAAAATATTGCTTCAATTAAGATTGAACTACTTATTATTATATCTAAGTTGAATCTTTCAATCGCCGGCAACGGCGCCAAAAACTTGATCGTGAAAATCTTTTCACTATACTTTGTAAGTGTACATTGTAGCTAGCAGATAATGGTGAGCAAGGTCGTATTCCTCGGATTGAATACGAAACACTTAAAGCTAATATCGCATTCCAATTTTATTGAAGCGACCAAAAATCACAAGTTTGTTTATTATCCATTCTAATCCTAAATTAACAAGTAAAAATAAAATATTTAAATTTGTAAAACCCCGAACTCCACAAGTTCTTTTCAACAAATACGAAAGCAACCTACGCAAATAATCTCAACATGCTTTATCAATACTAATTCCAATTAATGTTTATCAAAACTAGTTTATATTGTTCTATGGGTTCAATTCCTAAATTAATTAATTTCCTCTCCTGGGTGGCGCATAAATAGTTGATTAATAACATTTGTAGATATACTGATACATTACAATTATTATTAACTCCCAAAAGATCTTTGAATTGAAGTACTCCCCACAAACAGTTGTAGGTCTCCCGACACATTACACCCAATTATGTCTGAATCCGATTTTCATTCGTTAGAACTCACCTCCCAGATTATGGACTAACAAATATGACATGCAAATTATTGGCCAAATAAACTACAAGAATTAAGCATTTTAATTCATATAATAGAACACATAAATTAATAAAGAAAATAATCAATATAGATTTAACATGAATCCACAATTTTGATTATATCCTGGATCATAATGACTAGCCAAACATATTTGATAACAAATTCATAGACAAAGTTGAAATCAAATAGTTTGACATCGATTAAGTACAAACAAGTTATCTAAACTAAGAAAGAGAAAATCCTTCTTATCAGGATGGATCCTCCTTCCAAGACTTCGAATCCTTGTGCTTCCGTAGATGCGAAAGGCCTTGTGGTGTAGTTGGTAGATTTGCCCTCCTCTCTCAAAAGACTGTTGATTTATATAATCCTAGTGTATTTTGTGTTGTAAGATGATAGGAGATCTTCTAAAGTAGTGAAGGCCTTGGTCACTTTATTTAATTGCTTTGAGAGATCACTTGTAGAGTTCTGATGGGAAAAGAAATCAAATATCAGCTGACAGGCAAATCACACGGCCATGTGCAGATCACACTGTCCGGTCGTGTAAAGCATTTTAATCTCAATTTTTTCTCTGAACCAATCACACGGTCGTGTGATTTTCACTCAGCTAGGTCGTGGGATGTGTCTCTGAAATTCTTCCCTCGAACAAGTCGCACGAATGTGTAAAATCATACGGAAGCAGTTTCACACAGTCGTTTGAATCTACAAGGTCAGACCGTGTGACTTATTTTTCTCCATTTTTTTCGCGTATTCAATCATCTCTTCGCATTTTTCAATCTTGTCTAGGCCTTCTAACTAATATCTTTTCATTTTAGCTCTATTTCGTGTAAAAATTTACAAGAATACGCAGTATCATACCCTTCTAAGTAAACCAAGTAAAATACACTAAATATGCGTGCAAATGTATCAAATATATATCAAATTAAGCCCCTAAATGTACATATATTTTACACGTATCAGGCCCCTACAAACTCATGCGACCCACTTTATCCTATAAGGCCCATGCGGCCATCAACCAGGTATAAAAGGTCCTTCTCATTGTTTGTAAGTATTTGATATTAATCGCAGTTAATCATTGTCTTTTGCTCTGAATTTCTACTACTTCCAAGATCTTGACTTGGCGTCGGAGGGTGTCCCTAGGACAACCACAGGCCCGTCTATTGTTTATTGAATTGTCATATGCCGCCTCCCATCCGAAGAAGAAGTTGGACCATCATCAAAAAATCTTTTACTTGGACTATTTTGCCGATTTTAAGCGATTAAAATGATTATAGCGTCGGCGAAAAGAAGTTACAAGCCCTACATGATCATAAACTTATATAGATCTAAAACAAAAAGATTAAACCTAAACAGATCTAACTGATCTGTAGATTCAAAACATCACAATGACGGTACCGGACAAACACATACCAAAGAAATTGATCTCTTTTGTCATATATCATCGGGTAATAACTCATTTGATCTTATAAACAAGTCCACATATGGGACAAACTTATAACTCAAAAAAAAACCACCTAAAACTACCTACTGGGAACAAATAGCCACCTATTTGGGACAATATAAAACTACCTACTAGGGACAATTAAAATTCACCTATTGGGGAAACGTTTATTGAGACTAACATGAATGACTTCCCCGTCCTCCTTGGGATGATAAGGGATGAAAAAGATGGAGAAGCAAAGCTACTAGGTTTTTTTGAAAGGATAGTAAAAGTCAGTCCTTAACTCATTGTCAAATCATTTAAAATAGAGGTTCTAGAGTTGTCTTTTCAGTTTATAAACCGTTTTTGGTTAGATATATAAGGCTAATACAAGTAAGATATGATTAAGAGGTGGAAATATACCTAATTTCACTAAAAGTGCATGGGAATCACACCTCATTGAACTATCAGGAATAATAAGTCCTACTTAAATGAGATTAGACGAATTTATGAATGAAAAAGGTTCCGTCCTTACCCACAAAATCACTCCACAATTTTTATTATGATTCTCCGCAACTAAAAATTGTTATGTTCACAAGCAAATGCAATTTATATTATATATACAGATATAAAATCTGGATCATGTGAGTTCACCCATTAGGAGTGAGTAAGCGAGGATAAATCACAATGAGCGCTATTTTTTAATGGTTCAAACATAAAGGGTATTTTCAGTTTTTTTTTTAAAACGAATAAAAGGGTATTTGAGTCATTTTTTTAGAAAAATGGAAAAAGCTGATTTTTCGGATTCCAGATATCTACACGATCTCTCAGTAAGTGTACGTATATAAGTAATCATTGCTTATTTAAAGTTAGGGTGTTGCAGGTATAGTATAAGTTTGTTGATTATTTAACTTGGTTGTGTTGCTTATGTAATACAATTTTATGTTACTTATTTAATGTGACAGTGTTGCATGTGTAATATAAATTTGTTGCATTATGTTGTGTGTATTTAGATTAATGTGAGTGCGTTGCTTATTTAAAGTGAGTGTGTTGCACATATAGTATAAGTTTGTTGCTTATTTAATGTGTCTGTGTTGCATATTTAATGTGACTGTGTTGCATATGTAGTATAAATTTGTTGTATTATGTTGTTTGTATTCAAATTAGAGTGAGTGTATTGTTTATTTAAAGTGAGAGTGTTGCATATGTAGTATAGGTTTATTGCTTATTTCACGTGTGTGTTGCTTATGTAATGTAATTTTGTATTTTTTTTTAATGTGACTGTGTTGCATATATAGCACAAATCTATTGCAATGTGTTGTGTGTATTCAGATTTGTTCTGTGTGATTGACACCCATATTTTTCTGCCAATATTTCCGCATATATATTCGGTAATGTTCGATTTCATTTGGACTAATTTACATAAGCTAATTAGATAATAAATTATAATTATATTTGTTAAATATAGACCATTCAAAAAATCAGATATATGGTTGGAATTTGTCTCTATGGACTCACTCTATGCATTAATGGACTCATGTAACCCTATCCCCATATATATATATATATATATATATATATATATATATACATATATATAGGATTTTGATCTAGTGAGTCCATATAATTTAAATAAGTACATGAGACCAAATCTGGAGTGTTGACCTCTTCTTTTTAACAATGCAGATTTAATTGATTTTTATTTTAGTTTATATTTAATTAATGGTTGTTAAGGATAAGTAGGTAATTTTGTATGAATATCAGTAAAAAATAGGAGTTACTTTTGGTAGTGCCCGTTCACATTCCTGATATTTTGGGATTTGTTTGAAACTGTATCTCTGACCTTATCCGCTGTGAGAAATATGTTGCTTATTGAAGATAAATATGCTTCTTTTTTTGGATATGTTTGAAACTGTACCTAAGAAATTCTCTCTTTCATTTCACAGTCAAACTTGCAATTAATATTGGTGCATTCCGGTGTGCGAAATATGTTGCTTATTGAGGATACATATGTTTCTTATTTAGGCAGATAATGTTGCAACCACAAAATATTCCCTTCGATTTGTCTTTTTATATATATGTAATTCTGTTGCTTATTTATGTCAACTATGTTGCTTATCAAAGACAAATATGTTACTTATTTAGGCAGACAATATTGCTAAGTAAGGCTTTTTTATGTGGACTGTGTTGCTTATTGAAGACAATTATTTTGCTTATATAAGTAGATAATGTTGCTAGGATGGGTGCAAATATGTTGATTCAAATAGGTCATATGTCTTGTATATATGTATTTTTGTTGCTTTTTTATGTCAATGTGTTGCTTATTGATGACAAATATGTTGCTTAGACATTGTATATTTGTTGCTTACAAATATTATGCAATTTTGCTATGGTTTTAGATAGTAAGATAACATCTTTGTTGTTGTGTGTAACTTCCCTAATTTCATGGGATATGATTGACTGGTTTGGACTAATATATCCCCTTTATCAATTTAATTAGGTATTTTTATATATTTTAAGCATATTTATTATTAGTCATTGAAATTTGTTGATCTGTGGTCCGTTTTGGTCTTACGTATTACGTAAGGCATTGGTCTCATATAACCCTTCCCCTATATATATATATATATATATATATATATATATATATTATTAAACAATGGCTGAGATTTAATGAATAAACATAATATTGATGGTTTATTTTTATTAAGCTAAGGTTATTATAGTCAACAAACAACCATTATTCTCATTTACACATGGAAAACGATCTCTTCTCACGCCGATTCTCCTACTCTCTCTCACACCATCATTCCATTCGAGAATTGAGAAAACTACGAACATAAAATCTTTGAAAATCACGTCGATCTCCATAGCCATAGCTCAAAGACACGAAAACACATAAAAATTGTGAAATAATATGGCATCAAATCTATTTGAAGAATCATCGCAAACTACAGAACATTCTGCAACAATGGAGATTGAAGAACTTCGACTTCATAACCTCCATCTCCATCGCAAATTGGATCACAACATGAAAAATTACAGAGAAAAATCGAAAAACAACGAACAAAAGAGTTCGAATCATGATAATGAATCATCAATCGTAGAAAAAACTCTACCCAATAGCATCAATGGTGTAGACATCGATGGAGAACTTGAAACTAGCCATTAACATCAACTCTTAAAAACTGTAATTTTCACGAAAAAGACGATGCATAGATACTTATGAGATGATGCATAAATACTTATGAAACGATGCATAGATCTGTAGGATATTACATATTTGAACATATGCAACAAAAATCAACTAAATATGCATTATCTGCAAACTATCTATGCAAAAATAAGAAAAAACTAATATGTAGTACAAAGATATCGCAACTATGCAAGACGTCATAAACTATGCAACAAAATCAACTAACTATGCATTATCTAGAAACTATGTATGCAAAAAGTGGAATAACTAAATATGCAAGACATTATGTAACATCCCATTTTTATAATTTCCAAAAGCAACATCTCATTTTCATAACTAAATATACATTACATTGAATCTATTTATGCAGTGTAGAATAACGAGATATGCAAACATTATATTCAATTATGTCTTGTTTTCGTAAAACAGTGCAAACAAAACAACTAAATATGCATTATTTGATGTCTAATTATGCAGTAGAAGAACCCTAACTATACTGTAGAATAAAAATATTTGGAAAAAAAATTGCTTCCTTAAATTCCGACACCAAATTCGGCAGTTTCAATCTCAGTCCATAAAACCTGCTGGGACCACTAATTTGAATTATAAAATTACAACCTTACCCTTAAAATCAGCGAAAATTGAGATATAATTAAAAAAAACTGAATTAATCACATCCCTTTATTTTTTAAAATCAATGGATAAGATGAGTCCACACTGTCTCACCTAGAGAGGGTGGTCTCATTTGAACCAAATCATATATATATATATATATATAAACATATAATCATAGGCAGGGGATCCTATGAGACCACCCTCCTAGGTTAATCCATAAGACTAAATCTACACCATCCAAATAGTAAATCAATGGCCAAGATATGTTACAATATATACAGTATTTCATAAGTAAGTATACAACATAAGGGATAAAATAGGAATCCAGGAAATTAAATATAGTAACCGCTTCCTAAAATTTAGGGACGTGATTTTGTATTGATCACGTCCCCATAATCAAGCGATTCACCTTTCCTTTCTCTTCCCATTCGAACCTGCAAATTATTCAAATATGGCAACAAAATCATGCAACAATTAATGAAAAATATACAATTACACTAAACTAACTATACATTAAAATATTACTAAGTATACATAAATAATTAACTAAGTATACAATTACACTAAAATACATGTACATTAAAACTTTACTAAGTATACAAAAACATTTAACTAAGTATACAATTACATTGAACTAACTATACATTAAAATAATACTAAGTATACAGAAATATTTAACTAAGTATACAATTACGCTGAATTACTTATATAACTAAGTATACAATTCCATTGAACTAAGTATACAAATCCATAGAACTAAGTATACAAATTCACTAAACTACTTACTAAACTACTTTTATAACTGAGAATACAATTCCACTGAACCAAGTATACAAATCCACTGAACTAAATATACAATAAAACATGACTAAATATACAAGTCCACTGAACTAAGTATACAATAAAACAACTATTCACAAATATGGCGGAAAGAAGTATCAATTTTGAAAAAAACGCTTGAAGTTGATGATTTTTCCT
The DNA here is from genome assembly GCA_016081115.2 of Rehmannia glutinosa. Lineage (NCBI taxonomy): Eukaryota > Viridiplantae > Streptophyta > Magnoliopsida > Lamiales > Orobanchaceae > Rehmannia > Rehmannia glutinosa. The sequence continues at coordinate 138,401 of JABTTQ020000288.1, read as the reverse complement.
CCCTAAAAATTGGGTAACTGAAAAGGTAGGGTTACGTTTCCTTAAAAATAGCTAATAACTGTTCATTTAACATAACTAATTAAATATAAAAGTACAATTATACTCTTATATGCCTAACTTAACTAAAATGATCTACACCATCCAAAATTTTAAATCAAGAGTCCATAAGTGTTTTACGATGGACTATTAGCATAAAGGATTGGTCTCATTTGAACCAATCCCTATAATCATATACGAAAATCATATAACGGTAGTTATGTGATAACATGCTTTTTTTTTTTTAAAACTATTAAAAGGCACCTGTGTGCTTGGTGTGTAAATACAATAGATGTACATATTATAATCTACATTCTATATGTTATACATCTATTAGTTCATGCATACTTTCGAGATGTTGAATTTTCTTTCATATTATGAATAAAATTCTGTTTCTTTCCAAGATTATTTCATCTTCCAATTATCCGTCCCGTTTCATCTCAAGTCCGTCACGGTTTATTCTCATCCCAAACAGGAGAATCTGTTTGACCCCTCCAACCAATCGAAACCAAATATCAATCAATTCCTACTCTTCATCTATCATTCTCAACTTTTTCAGATATGTAACTTCCAAAGCCACGAGCCCACAAACTTTAATTTCCATGGAAAATTCTCCACCATGTGTACATCATCATCACAACCAAAACTGATCAAGTAGGAGAAAAATATTATATGCTTACAGAACGTATGGGTTTGATTAATAAATTGAAATAATTAACCAAAAAAACTAAAAGCAAAGGCTGGTGAATCATCCAAATTACTAGCAAAATATAAAAAGTGAAATCACAAATCAGGCCAGGCACATGACTGACACGCGTTCTTGAATTGTCCCATATTACAAAGTGTTTCAATCGATGGTGATGTGCGTTACTTAAAAGTTTAATTTGGAGATGATACATACTTGAAATTGTTGACAAATGGAATATATTCGCGCGTTGAGTTATACTAAATATCATTAAAAAAATTATTATGTATTTGCCTAGTTAATCTTATACCATAGTACGCAGTATTAAATGGCTAATAATTATTTTCATCTTATTATATATATTTGCACAAACCAATGTTGGTTGGCAACTTGGCATGAATACAAAATAGAGAAAAACTTAAATTTTCTAAGAATATTTAAAGTCTTGATTCAGTTATCTCGGGGTGGTAGCCAGTGTATAAAAAAGAAGACATAACCCCATATGCAGCTATAGTCATTGGCTATTATAACTTCTGGTTCTCATTGTAATTCAATTTAATAAATTTTCATTTGCTTGTGCATTATTGTTTCATATTTCCAAGTAATATAATCTATTTTTCCTCAGAGGAAAATATCAAGGTCCCATTCTTGATTTATTTTATCCTTGCAGCCATGAGTATGGAAAACGAATCTGATTCAAAAACGAAGGAGATTGAGAGAGACGATCATGAGTTGGAAGGAAATGAAGAGGAATCAAAAAGGATTCAAGCATGGCATAAGCAGATTACACTGCGTGGAGTGATTGCAAGCATAGTTATTGGATCAATATTCAGTGTTATTGCAATGAAGCTAAATCTTACAACAGGGATCACTCCGAACCTCAACGTTTCAGCAGCTCTTCTTGCATTTATTTTGATGAGGACATGGAGTAAACTTATTCAGAAATTTGGAATAGTTTCAGCACCTTTCACTAAGCAGGAGAATACCATGATACAAACATGTGTTGTTGCATGTTATAGTATTGCAATTGGAGGTAATTTTTGTCTGTCTTTTTCTTTTTTTCTTTTTGGGTTTGGTGTGTGTGTCTGTGTGTTTTCTTGATTTCTGGTGTAATTGTTACATTGAATCTTGAAATTTAAAAAAAAAAAAAAAAGTGTTTTTGTTTTTTTAATTTTGTTCTGAAATTTTTTTACAGGAGGATTTGGATCTTATCTCCTTGGGATGAACAAGAAAACCTTTGAACTATCAGGTGGCACAACTATTTTAGGAAATACTCCAAGCAGTGTCAAAGAGCCTGGAATTGGTTGGATGACTGCTTTCCTCTTTTTAGTGTGTTTCATAGGCCTTTTCGTGTTGATTCCTCTTCGAAAAGTAAGTGATGAAATAACCATTAATTTTAATGCTGTGAGTATTAAAGAACATAGTTTTAAGTTAAAGAGAAGATTTCTTTTCATTGTTTAATCGGATGAAGATTTTGTGTTCTTCAGGCTTAACATTACTAATTCTAGCTGAAATTAAACTTTCTGATTGGAGAAAGGCATCAGGAATAATAATATCACTACTTTGAACTGTTTGCTAGGACCACAGGGGTACTCTGTTAATGCTATGAGTTTTTTAAGTTAGATGAATCCAATATTTAGTTTTTCATTCCCAAAGTGATTATTATTTAATTAAGCTTCCACTAAGTTGTAAAATTGGTCCCCAGATCTTGATAATCGACTACAAGTTGACCTTCCCAAGTGGCATGGCTACTGCAGTTTTGATTAATGGATTCCATAGCAGAGGCGACAAAATTGCCAAGTAATATATGTATTTTCCTTTCAAGTTTTCAACTTTTTAATACTTTTAAATTTGAATATTGTGTTATACGATATTAATCCTGCCTAACAAAATTTGTCTATAATTATTCTGCAGGAAGCAAGTCAGGGGTTTCCTCAAGTCCTTTTCTTTCAGTTTTCTATGGGGATTCTTTCAATGGTTTTACACAGCAAAAGAGAATTGTGGTTTCTCACAGTTCCCTACTTTTGGACTGCAAGCCTGGAAGCAAACGTATGACTTTTAATTTACAATAATGTTTTTTTAGTCATCGTGTAATTAAAGATTTCTTTTTTTTTTGCAGATTTTATTTTGATTTTAGCATGACTTATGTGGGGACTGGAATGATCTGCTCCCACATTGTGAACTTGTCATTGCTTCTCGGAGCCGTGCTTTCGTACGGTATGATGTGGCCGCTTATCAGAAACCTTAAAGGAGAATGGTTTCCAGTAGACATACCAGAAAGCAGTATGAAGAGTCTCAATGGCTATAAGGTCTGTTTCAGCTTCTTTCTTTCACCTCTACAAACCAAATATATATTAAATGTATTCCAATAGTCTATTGTACATTTTCTTGGCAGGTTTTTATCTCCATTGCCCTGCTTCTAGGTGATGGGCTCTACAATTTCGTGAAAATATTACGCATCACAATCATTAATGTTTACAGCAGGTTTACCAGAAAAAATCTGATCAACTCAGGTAAAATCTTTAGTACAAAATCATGAGTTTGTGGAATGGCTTATAAGAATATATATAACAATGTGATTTCTGGCAGCAGGTGTTAATCAGAACAAGGCCCTGAATGAACATAGAAAAGATGAATTCTTCATTAGAGAAAACATTCCTCTATGGTTTGGTGCTGTTGGTTACATCATATTGGCCCTAATATCAGTTATCGCTATTCCCTTCATTATTCCGGAGCTCAAATGGTACTTTGTTCTCGTCGCCTACATTTTCGCTCCATCTTTAGCCTTTTGCAATGCTTATGGAGCCGGACTGACCGATATAAACATGTCTTACAACTATGGCAAAGTGGGACTTTTCACTATAGCCGCAATGTCTGGAAAACAAAACGGTGTTATTGCTGCACTTGCTGCTTGTGGTCTTTTCAAGTCCATTATCAATGTTTCTTGCATTCTGATGCAAGATTTGAAAACAGGCCATCTCACGTTAACATCACCAAGAGCAATGTTGCTGAGCCAGGCCATCGGGACAGCTTTGGGCTGCATCGTTTCGCCTCTGAGCTTCTTTCTGTTCTACAAGGCATTTGACATTGGTAATCCAGATGGAGAATTTAAAGCCCCTTATGCTATAATATACCGAAACTTAGCCATTATCGGTGTCCAAGGCTTTTCGGCTTTGCCCCAGCACTGTCTGCAGCTCTGTTACGGCTTTTTTGCATTTGCTATCGCCATTAACTTGGTGAAGGATCTTTCGCCGGAGAGGATAGGGAAATGGATGCCACTTCCGACCGCGATGGCTGTGCCATTTTTGATCGGAGGGTATTTCGCGATTGATATGTGTGTGGGGAGTTTGGTGGTGTTTGTGTGGCATAAGATTAACTCTAAGCAGGCTGAGCTGATAGTTCCAGCAGTGGCTTCTGGGTTTATATGTGGAGAGGGTATTTGGACACTTCCTGCTTCAGTGTTGGCATTGGCTAAAATTACTCCACCAATTTGCATGAAGTTCTTGCCTGCCTAAATGGGATGGGATTGTTTCAACTCTCTGTCTCCAAGTGACTGTTGCATATATATTATATAACACTACTTTTTTTGTATGGTCTACCAAGCAATGTTTGTGTAACAGTTTCTAACAATAAATATAAGAGAAAAGTTGGATAACACCAAACTCTTCAGTATCTTCTTCTATTTTGACCAAAAAAGAATTTAGATTTTAGTTCACAAATATTTGATGAAAAAATCAGATGGACCAATTATAATCATTTTTGGGATAATTATAAAAACACCTCCAGGTTTAACCTAATTACAAAAACTCTAGCTATCTTTCAAAATTACAAATACCCCCCTTTATAGTATTACAAACATCCCTTGACATTTGTATTTATTACCTAACAAATACCCCTTCCGTGATTAAGGGTGATTTGTAAGAGAGAAACAAATGTGAATAGGATATTTGTAATTTTAAAAGATAATTAGGTTTTTGTAACTGGGCTTGAACTTAGGGTATTTTTGTAATCATACTTTAATTTCTTATAGTTTCAGTTGAAGTTGGATCAAGTACAAATCTGTTTTAGACGAGGACTCAATGTTCTAATTTGGACCAATGTATACCTTCTAAATCAGTTTAAGAGTTGGTCAGATACTAGCTAGCTTATTACTTTAGTATTACACTCCCCTCTTTTTAATTGCTTGACTTTATATTTTCAAGATTATAAGTACTGAACTTCATTACTCAAGTTATATGCATGTAGATTGGGAAAATAGGAATAGAAAAATAACCTTCACAGTTATTTTTTTGAACAATTTGGGCTCTAAACTTTTGAATGTAACCAACCTAATACTTTAAGTTTTTTAAGTAGGGAAAATAATATATATTTTTGGTCCTGTAACTTAGATTTTTTTGAGATTTAGTCTTCTAAGTAGTCACCATTAAATTTTGGTCCAATATCTTTTAAAAATTTGACATTTAATCCGATTTTGATTGAAATTGTATAATTTTATCAGAAATTGCTGACTAAGACCGAAGAGGTACAAAAATGTCAAAAATTTGGGAAAATTATCATCAAGCATTGGAATCCGAAAGTTTATGTGTCAATTTGCGTTATTTGACATGTCAATTCTTGCACCAAATAACCAAAATTTCTATAAAAAAGAAATTGGTACATCGACAACGCAGTGGCCCTAGTAATCAATTTCGGGAATACTATCCAATTTTCGTCAAAATCGGACTAAATATCCAAATTTTTAAAAGATACTAAATCAAACTTTTAAGATGATTAGTTAGAGGATTAAATCTATAATTGTCCAAGTTACAGGACCAAAAATACTATTTTCCCTTTTAAGTATATCAAAGAAAACATGTTTATCCAAATTCACTTGTTGCGGATTTGTAAACGAGACTGCACTTTATCATAATACGTTACAGATTAATGAGTATCATTTCCACGCAGGGACGAAGCTACACTACTATGGCCAAGGGGGTCACTGGGCCCCTCTGAAATTTTAGAGAAATCCATGGATATTTTGGTAATTAATATTGTAATCTTTAAAATAGAAATTACAGAAAATAGGAAAACAATGATATTCTTAAATACCTTATAACATAAAAACAGAGCCTTCAATTCCTTCATTCTTATTTTATTTTCCATTCGTGAACTTTGAAAAACAAAATTGACTCTTGAACTCTTGATCATTTTTTTTACTCTCTTAAAGTTTTGTACATTATCTTTTGCTCTACTATAAATGTGAGCTCGAATTTTGGTCTCTCGTATCTCTATTTATCTCTTTTAGAAATAGGACTCATCGTCAAAGCATAGAATCAAAAGGATGACTAATCTTCATCATTATCAAGTTCAACTACTTTATTATATTGTTGATTAATTTTCATCATTATCAAAATTGTAATAATTTATCGTTTTATTTTTTGAGTTGATGTGTTGTATTTTTATTTTTATATTAATGTTAGTTGGGCACCACCAACAATTGTCTTTTAGCTCATGTGGTATCGCTAACTCTTTGCAAGGGTATTGATCAGGGTCTTTCAGTTTCTTTGATCCTTCACAATGTTGAATACTCTGTCGTTCAATTGAAAGAAAAGGCTTATAGGCTCCGTATACTATGGCGCAAATTCCATGATCTTATCACGAAGAAAACTGGGTTTGGGTTGGATCCACTTACTGGAACTGTAACTGCACTAGAGGAATATTGGACATCTTGGATAGCGGTAATTCTTAAGCAAATCTATAACCTTATATTCATATTACTTAAGCACTATTAGTTTTAGAGGACCGACTCTAGGACACTAATGACATGAGGTCATTTTGTAGGAAAACCCTGAAGAGGCATATTTGAAGAAAAAAGGTCTTCCTTATTACGATCGTTGCATGGAAATATTTTTAAATTCGGTTGCAAACTCGTGAATTTGCACATTCGAAAGGCAAATTACCCTTTGGACTCGATGATGAAGAGAATACCTCAATACTCTAAACAGAGATGTGTCAAAGAGTCAGGGCCCAGTAGAAGACATTTCAGTAGGATTAGGCACACCTACAAGCTTGAACCCAGAAGACAACCTTCAAAATTCTACTGGTCGTAGGGTGAGTGAAAAGAGGGGATGTAAAAGAGACCGTTCTTCTAGGATTGATGCTTTTATAGATTCCATGGAGGCTATAAATTCAGCCCCTGCCCAAAAATTGAACACTCCCTCGAATTGTAATGTTGAGGATTGCATGGTGGGTTGCAGGAAAAATGGAAGGATTATGCCAAAAGAAATTTTTCTTGGCACAAGATCCATTCCTTAACCTAATCAGGCCCAAGATGTTCTTGCATATGACTTATGAAGAGAGAAGGGCTTGGGTAGACTCATTGGGTGATGATTAAGAATGTGGATGTATTACGTTATTGTCAACCTAATTAATTTGTTTTCATACTTTCTATGGGAAACAAATGCTATCGTTGTGTGGTTTTTTATTTTAGTTTTTCCTATTTTCTATGTCAAAAACACTAATATGTGATGTCACTGTTCTGTAATCATATTTAGAACTTATGTTTGGAATTATATGATGTTTTTGGTACTTGTTTGTAATGTATTATTGTAATGGTGATGTATTGTGATTATTTTCATACTTTTTTTGTTAAGTTGTTGGTTTTAGTGGCGATTACCTGCTTTACGAAATAAGATTTGATGTTTATTATCAATTAATGTTGTCCTATTAGTAAAATGGAACCAGGTATTCTGATCACTTTGATATGCATATGGAGGATACTACTGAAAGCATAGATGAAAATAATCTTGTTGAGTATAACCAAAGATGTATGGGCTTTATCTTCTTATTGGAAATATATGCCCTACATATCTCCAGCCTAAAAGATGAATGTATGACTCTGTTCTTCAAGGACAAGATTGGTCAGAGAACTTAACAATGGACACCCAAATAGAATATTTAATAGACTTCGAATGAATAAAAACTCATTTGAGGCCTTATGTCAGTTAACCACAGATCGAAAATTGTTGTCGACTCATCGAACAACGAGGGTTGGTATTCGAGAGTCTGTAGTTATATTCCTGACAACTATTGGATTAACCTGTCAAAGAACTACTTGTGAACGGTTTCCACACTCACTGAAGACAATTTCGCGTCATGTGAAGCGTGTCTACAAAGCTTTATGCAATTTGGCACCTGAATTGATCAAATCTACTGTAACAACCCAATTTTATAAAATCAAAGTACTCTAAAATATTATTAAGAAAACATGAATTTATAAATTAAAGTAATCCCAATAATTATCAAAAAAAAATTGATTGAGAAATTTTAATTCTTAAGGAAAAAAAATATAATAATAATAATAATAATAGTGGTAATAGTAATAGTAGTGTAATAATAATAATAAAAATAATAATAATAATATTACATCTTCCAAATTAAAATATCCAACAATCGCTCCAAGCATAAACCAGAAAATTAAAGACATAAATCTAAAATTTAGTCCGATTATAATTATTTAAAATATAGCATGATTTATTCCACCATCCACAACATCATATCTTCAGCCGGATTCCTCAACCTGAAAGTCATGATAATAATAGGGGTGAACTTCATCTTGCTCGAGGGGATATATCTGTCAATATTTAATATAACATGAAAAACATTCACATAATTACAACAGTAAATTCATTCATTCCCTCTTTTTCCTCTGACTGGCCAGTTCCTGTATATAGCATTGCGGGTTCACCCCGAAGATACGTTTGATCCCGGACCCTTTTCATAGCCCTTAGCTTATATGAATTTATTTCCTTTTGACATATATTGCAATAAATGAAGTGCAATCATGAAACATTAAATAAAGACAAATAACATAGAAATCCCTACCTTAATAATCGCAGATATTCGATGTAGAAAATGAACAGTAAAAGTCCTAATCTTCGACCCCTTCGTTTTCTATATTAAATAAAATTATAATTAATATGTGATTTTAACAAATCAAACAAATTAATGAAAGAATTTGTGAAAAATATTGAAAGAAGCTTGTGAATTTTGAATATATATATATATATATATATATATGAAACTTGAATGATAATTAGAGAGAAAATATAATTACCTTAATAATATGCAAATTTGGGTGTAAATTCGTATGAATTTTTCTAACCTATTTATACTAAATAATTCTACCCCCTAAACCTAACTTTAACCCCTAAAAAGAAACTAACCCCTAATTTGTCCCCTAAAAAGTTATACAACCCCTATAATTAATTAATGGTCATTACTGATAGGTGTGAGTTTTGCATGTATTTTGAGTCGTATTTCTGGCTATAATGATGGGTAAACATGCACATACTCGCGTTAAATGTTACATATTCACTCCTTGTGGAAAAGATATTACACTTTGCTTATTTTGTAGGAATTTCATGATATTTGAAGCAAATTGAATACGAATACGAGGATAGCAAAGTGGAAACACGGAGAATTGAGTGAGTATACGAAAAGTGAAGCCAAAAAGAGCGAAAGTTGAGCGTCTAAGGAAAAGACAGGGGGCACACGGGTTGGGCGTGCCTCAGGCACCACCCGTGCACCCCTGAATAAGGAAAATTTGAACCTCTACATGGCGCACGGGTAGCCCGCGCGCCTACGCACCACCCGTGCGCTCTACAGAGAAGGGATGATTTCACCGGGATGGCGCACGGGTACCCCGTGCTCTGACGCACCACCCGTGCGCTCTACAGAGACTGGATTATTTCAACAGGGTGGCGCACGGGTAGCCCGTGCTCCGACGCACCACCCGTGCGTCTGCGCTGGAATCCCATAATCTGCAGCATTATGCCCTAAACTAGAAGGTGGGTATAAAAAGGCTTTTTGGGGGGCGCACACAAGGATATTCTGGCATTTTTGGGATCTACAACACAAGACAAGGGTCAACTCTTGGAAGAAGATATCAAGGAGACAATCGGGTTGCATCGAGCTTGAAGAACGGAGATATATCGAGAGATTGTCGACGTTCCTAAGTTTTTCTTGCTTCTCTTTTAGTTTCAATCTTTCATTTTCATTTGTAATGGCTTTGAACAATTTGTTTATGAGTTGTTTAGAAATCATGTGTAGCTAAACTCTTGAGATTTCTGGGTTTTGGGAGTAGATTGATGAACTCTTGTTGGATGTTTTAATCTTAGTTGAAGTTATTATCTTGAAGCCTATTTGAGTATTTTGAGCTTATTCTTGTTTTATCACTTGATCAATGATTTAACTTGTTTGATATATTGATTCATAATTCGAGAGATGACTTTCAATATTAGATCTTGAATACTCGACACAAATATTTGCATGAATCGAGAGGTTTGTAAATATTTGTGAGGATATTTGATCTTTTAAACTTTTGGGAGTTGAATGCTTCATGTTGAGTAAAGATGCTAGCATAAGTATTTCAATCTACGTTTTATATGCATCTCGAGAGGGAGGATAAAATAGCTTTGTGATCGTCTTATAGGAATATTGATAATAACGTGGCTTGATTAAACCGGATAACAAGAGGATTATTAGTCGAAACCTTAACTCGGAAATCCATTTCATTATCTTGACACTTCTATCATTTGTATTATCTTAACCTTGTGTTTTAGTGATTTAAATTGTCTTAATCTCAATACAACAATCATCCAATTTCGATCGTCTAAATAAAAATAAAACTATCTTGGTTCAATACTTAGTGCATAAATTTATTAGTCTCCGTGGATACGACCTTGCTTACCCTATTCTATAAACTACACCGTACACTTGCGGTGAAGCTAAAAATAAGGCGAACAAGTTTTTGGCGCCGTTGCCGGGGACTAATACAATTTTTGGTGCTAATATTGCGATAGATAGAATTAATTTTAATTTAGACAATTTTATTTTTACATTTTGGATTCACTTTAATTCTTCATTATTTGACTTGTTTCTTTTAGTTCGGTCCAGGTAGTGCATGAACACGCGCTCGAGGTAAGGGGACTTGATACCGCTTATACCGTGTCGAGACTTTCGAGAAGAATCGAGTGCTACCACTAGACGGGCTGAAAGACAACACAATCCGATAATGGGAGATTTGAATGAGCTACCAATACCGCAAACAATTGTAGAAACGAGTTACCGATACCGGTTCAACAGCAAGCCATTCGTGATTACTTTCGACCACAAACGAATCGTAATTACGATGGTATTGCCCATATTCCTATCAATGCCAACAACTTCGAACTCAAACCGGCACTCATCAATATGGTGCAACGAGAATCGGTTTGGGGTTCGCAATCAAGATCCTAACTCTCACCTTGCATATTTTATCCAAATATGCAATACGATCAAAATGAACGAGTCTCGGATGACGCCATAAGATTGCGCTGTTCCCATTCTCTTTACGGGATAAGGCGAGAAATTGGTTGGGTACTTTGACGCAAGGCGGTGTAAGCACATGGGACGAACTCGAGCCAAAAGTTCTTGTTTAAATTCTTTCCACCGAGCAAAACTTTGCGGCTCAAAAGCGAGATTACTCAATTCCGACGGTTGGACTCGAGCCTTTGTACGAGGCTTGGGAAAGTTTTGGGATTTGTTACGTAGATGTCCACAACATGGGTTTCCGGATGATCAACAGCTTATCTTTCTTCTATAATGGTTTAATGGGACAAACGAGGGCCTTTGTGGATGCCGCGGAGGAGGAGCATTGTTGGCAAGGTTTCCACAAGATGACTTGAACCTTCTTGAAGAAATGCCCATGAACGATTACACGTGGCCATCCGAAAGATCTAATGTACAACGAGTAGCCGAAATCTCGGATTCGGACCCAATTAAAACATTGACGGCACAAGTAGCGGCGGCTGACAACTCAATTGAGTGTATTGACGAAGGGACGACCGAAGCGAGCGAGCATGGGTAGTGAAGCTCTTCTATATCCGATGGAAGAGGTAAATTATGTGAATAACCGAATTTCAACAATTTCGGAATAATTCAAACCAGCTCTCTACCATCCAGGGTTGAGAAATCATGAAAATATTTCCTATGCAAATACAAAGAATGTGTTACAACCTCCGCAGGGGTTTAATGCTTCAAGTGGAGGCGGAAATGGGGAAGGAAAATCGTCGTTGGAAGATGCACTCACCTCCTTCGTAAATCAATCTAATGCATTCATGAATGATACGAGGAGCCGCCTCGCTAAGCAAGACTCTCGGATGGATAAGATAGAACAACAAGTGACAAGCTCGATAAAGAATCTGGAAACTCAAATGGGTTAATTGGCTACAATTGTGGGTGGTCAACATCACAAGGGTCAATTTCCAAGTAACACGGAAATGAATCCTAAGGAACAATGCAAGGCGATTCGTTTACGAGCGGTTTAATATGAGGGGCCTAAAGAAAAATCTGGAATCAAACTTTCGGATGAAGCATCGAGGCCGGAAGCGGGAGAATCCGTGATGAAGGATGATATTGAAGAAAATAGGAAAGAAGAGAACAAAGAGGCGGAACAAACGAGGGCTGAGAAGCTAAAATCATCATCTAACTCGAATATATCTAAGTTGCCTATATCTCTTCCCTTTCCTCAAAGATTTCAAAAGAAAAAGCTTGATGATCAATTTGCCAAATTCCTTGATATATTTAAGAAATTGCACATTAACATTCCTTTTGTAGACGCACTAGAACAGATGCCAAACTATGCGAAATTTCTTAAGGATGTTATGTCGAAAAAGTGGAGGATGACAAGCTTTGAAACGGTGAATTTGACGGAAGAATGTAGTGCAATTATCCAAAGAAAGCTACCACAAAATCGAAAGATCCAGGGAGTTTCACTATCCATTGTGCTATTGGTGGTAATTTCTTTAATAAAGCGTTATGTGATTTGGGGGCAAGTATTAATTTGATGCCTTTGTCCATTTTCGAGAAGCTTGGATTAGGCGGCGTGAAGCCAACTACGGTGACATTGCAACTTGCGGACCGATCACTTACTTACGTATCCAAGGGGAATTATTGAAGACGTATTGGTAAAAGTTGATAAATTTATATTCCCCCGTGGATTTCTTAGTTTTGGATATGGAAGAAGATCGAGACGTTCCACGATACTTGGACGTCCCTTCCTAGCCACGGGTAAAGCCTTAATAGATGTGCAAAAGGAGAGCTCACATTACGTGTTAATGATGAGCATGTTTTATTTTCTATATATAAGGCAATGAAATTTCATGATTCGGTGGAAAATTGTAATTTTTTGGATATAGTTAGTTCATGCATTGAGGATTATGTTGATCATACATTGTCTACAGATGATTTGGAATTTGGTCTAACCCACTCGTGCTCAATGTCGAGTGTTGTACTTGATTTTGATAACCAAGATTTGTACGACTATGTTTGTAACGACCCGGATTTTTTATGCCTTAACAAGTATTTTCTTAATTATGTTATTAGTTTATTTTATGGAATAATAATGGAGAATCAGAAATTTATTAATGATTTTACGAGATAGTTAATTTGTTAAATTACGGATAATAAGAGAGTATTTTTAAATGGACTGTTAATTTATTTTATTTGAGTCTTATAATGAATAATTGGACTTTTAATTAGTTTAGAGTATTAAATCAAGCCCAGATTTATAGTAAGTTAATAATAAGCCCATGTACCCAAAACCTAGCCCAATTAGGAGTAGGTTAAAACACAAATATAAGACACACAAAACACATACGGAGAACAAAAAAACACACGACTAGACTAGAGAAAAGGATCGACCCGGGAAGAGAAAAACAAAGAAGGAGAAAAGAGAAGAAAGAAAGGTGATTTCCCCAACGCGAATCTTCTAGGACTACGTTTGAACCCAAAGAGGCCTGAAGAGAATTTTATTATCCATGAGTTGAACAGGCAAGTAATCTCTCTAGTTTTCATATAGAATTAGGGTTTAAGTAATTGTTCTTGAAATGTTTATATATGTTGATTTTCAATGCTTGTTGCTCGGACTAATCTTAGGATATTACTTTTATTTCTTACTGTTCGCGCGTGTACGTTTAAAAGCAGTATTAAAAAGCCAAGTACTTTCAGTTATATAAATATTATGAATAAGCTAGTTCGATGTTTTGCCTAGAATTTGAGAAGCTTAAAATCTAGATGATGATTTCCACACAAATGATACAGCCATGTAAATGAATGTATTTTTGAAATAGTCAGTGGAAAGAAAATACATATATATAGCGTGTAGGAAGAATTAACCATTTGTCCTCAAATGATACATACATTAGACAATCATGTGACTCAATGATGGTGCCATTAATGTTGCCGAACATCATGAACAATGTTTGACATTATAATTTTCTTTCTATGTTTTAATAAGTTAAGGTGTTTTTGAAATGAGTTGGTTGATTGTTTGTTTGTGGGTCGTTAATCAATAGAGTTTATCTCTTAACCAATGGAATATAGAGTTTTCCCTTAACTAATTTAATATAGGGTTTTCCCCTAACTAATTTTGGATATATGGTCTTCCCTTAATTAAATGAATGTAGGGTATTTCCCTAACCAAGTGAACGTATGACTTTCCCAAGTATATTTGAATTTAGACTCTAGAGTTCACAAATTAATATAGGGTTCCCTAGTTAACTAAATGTACTTTTTCCTATCTAATTGGATACATGGGTTTTCCTATTAACTGAGTATATGGTATTTCTCTAACTAATTGATTATGTAGGGTTTTCCCTTAACTAATTGATTATGTAGGGTTTTCTCTTAACTAACTGAACATAAGGTTTTCCCTAATTAGTTGAACATAGGGTTTATCCCTAATTAATTGAATGTAAGATTTTTCCCTAACTAATTGGATACATGGTTTTCCTATAACTAATTGAATGTAGGGTTTTTCCCTAAATAAGTTTGAATCGTTGAATATAGGCTTTCTCTTAATTAGTTGAATGAAGAGTTTTTCTCTAACTAATTGAATTTATGGTTTTTCCTTAACTAACTGAATTTAGGGTTTCCCCTTGACTAATTGAAAGTTGGGTTTTTCCCTAACTAGCCGAATGTAAGGTTTTGTCCTAACTAATGTTGAGTATGTGAATGTATGCTTATCCTTATTCACCTGTTTGATGTCATATTTACTTTTAATATGTTTACTAATCAATGTGATTTAATTATTATGATATCCGCTTACGTTTATTCTCGTTTTTAATGAAAAGTTGAATCACTTAGGTTCATGCATCATGTTAATGTATGTTCATGGCATTTCACAAGCATATGAAGACTTAGTAAAGTCAAGTCATAAAGTATAATGTTTTTCAAAAGAAATGGATGCACATTGTTCTATGATGCTGGAGTGAGTGGGAAATGGGCGCGGGGGACCGGCGTTCCGACCATGTAATGTTAATGTTAAAGGAAAAGGGCCTTCGGGCAAAACGAATGGAAAAGGGCCTTCGGGCAAAACAAATGGAAATTGGCCTTCGGGAAAAACGAATGGAAATGGGCCTTCGGGCAAAACGAATGGAAATGGGCCTTCGGGCAAAATCCCGGGTTCCAAATAACAAGGCCCACTGCGACCCTGATTAGAACAATGTGTTACCAAGTGAGCTCGAGTCCTGAGAATGTTTCATGCAACGGAAGTCAAAGTTTTATGCGAAAGAAAGTTTTAAGAAATGAAATGAAGGTTTTTAAGCAAGAAAAACGTAAAGTCTTTTTAAAAGTTAAGATATTGCATTAGGCATGCATTCATGCATGAGATTACTTGTTGAGCTCCTTTAGCTCATTCCACGAATGTTGTATATTTTTCAGATGAGAATGCAGAAGAGGAAGGAGATGGTAAGGCGCGATGACTGGGCAACCCATGTCAATGGAATTCTTTTATTTTCAAAGTTTTGACTTATTAATTTATTAAATGTCGAATGTCGTCTTATTTTAGTACAAGTGATTTGGAATAATAGTTATCAGTATTTATTTCCGCTGCAAAGTTTTCAAACAAAGTAAGATTTTTATTATTCCGTATTTTTAAGCACTCTATTAAAGCGTTTGTTTTATTTAATTGTTATTTTCGCATTAAAATTCAAGTAAGCTAGAAAGGGCGCTACATTTAGTGGTATCAGAGCCAAGGCCTTTTAAAATCGATTCTGTAGACTTTAAAATGATTTAAATTACGATAAGTTTAAAGTAAACGAGTCATGGGTTCTGAGTCGCGCTTTAAGCATCTCCCTCCACTATATGGTAAGTTTTACATTCAGTTTAATTATTCATGTATAATATCTTATTTATGTTTCTGGCTTTAGATTGCAGTTTATGATAATGCGCATTGGGTGACATAGATTATTTGATGATATCATATTGTTTCGAGAATTGTATTATTTTCATTTATTGTATGTGATTAATTACTTTAATGTTTTGACCCACATTTCAAAATGTTTTAATTTCAGTATATGTATTTGAATTTGGATATGTTTTAATAACACCTAAAACTTAAATTTTGCATGTATTTTTCTAATATACGACTTTATATTTTTCTATTAATGACCCAAAACACTTGTTCCAAACTTTGAGTTTATCCTTTAGTATTTTCAATTTTTCTTTAGAGCAAAAGAATCTTATCCTCAAATCTCAATTTTATTCTTATCTATTTCTGCAAAAAAAAAAAAAAAACTTGAAAATTCGAATTTAAATGTCAACGATCTAGAAATCTGAATGGTTTTGGCTCCCAATTATTATTTATACTTCTCCTTCAAAATGATTGAGCAATAGACATAGATGTTTCTTTTCAACCCCACTAAAAAGTCATTCTGCCGTTTCCATGCACCTATCTGAGATTACAATTCTATCTGACTGTCACAACTGTCATCACATTTATCCCAAGTGAATCTTCTTCTTAAGAGAGAGATCAATAACTTCACAATTTCTAATAAAATTATTTCTTTTGTTTCTCCATTGTTCACATTACTTGCATTGCCTTTTTCTTCCCCACTAAAATCTGACTGCATTGAAGTCACCAACAATATACCACTTTTGATGATTTAATGTCTGACTATTTTTTTATATATCTCCTCCCAAAATTTTCTTTTCGCAGCTAATAAATAAGGTGAATAGACCTGAAAATTGTTATTAACTCGTCTTGATTTCTTCATTTTTCTGTTATTGCTAAGCATCCTTTGATAAACCTATCTTTGACAAAACTAAAAACTTTTGTTATTCTGACCAATCCTCCTAATGCTACCTGAGAACCCAAGTATTTCCACCCAAAATCGTTATTTGACCATAACTTTACACCAAAATCTCTATCAATTTTCTCCATTTTGTTTCTTATAGACAATTAAAGTTCACCCATTCCTTCCAAACATTTCTCTAACCCCTCCATTCTTAACATTCCCCTTGACATTAAATGATCAAATCTAGAATTCAAATCCCCATCTATCAACCATTTCAACAGAGTTTTTTTTTCCAAAAACAATAACGCATCCCTTTTCATTAATAAATCTTACAAGTGAAACCAAATTTCCTTCCAATTCGTGATGTCTGTTTCTTTACTTTTCCTAGCTCCAAAATTTAGGTCCAACTTTTAATTCTTCCTTTGCCTCCTTTATGTTTTTGTTTAGATCCCCCAAAACTCCTCTATTCCACTGTTTTGGGTTTTCCTTAAGCCTTTTAAGCTTTTCTTTGAGAACAAATGACCCCCATCTCTGCACCTCAAAAAAAAAAAAATATTTCCGTTCGGATTTCACAAACTTTAAAAATATAGGGTCAAGCATCCAACTATCCACCACCCGGAAGGGTTTAGGTCCCCAATTGTGAGTATCATCCTTTAACATTAAAGCTTAGTAGATTCATATCTTACCTATTTTTTCTCCAGCCCGTGTGGATGCTCTGCACTACTCCGTATTATTTTTTTCCACACTCCCTTCTTTCAACTACCTCCGGATCATTTCCTTTCACTTTCAAACCCAAGCATTTTCTAAAGTTCCAAATTTTCTCTGCATATTCTTTGATCATTTTCTTGCAAACACTATATTATAATTTGCTATGTTATTATCAGATAACGAATTTTTATGTGGTAAAGTAGGGATTGTTTTTATTTCCTCCCTACTTTCCTTCTTCCTCCCATTTCACTCTTTCGTTTGTCTTCTTTCATTTCTTTGTTGCTCCTTATCTCCTTCTATGTTCGAGAGTTAATTTTTTCTCTTCTCTAATTTGCCTCTCAATTTTCTTTTTCCCTTCTTGATTTTTCTCTCTACTTTACATTCTTTGTGTTTCTAACTTCCATCTTCTTCTTCTCTCTGCAATTGAGTAATTTGTCCAAATTGAATGGATCACTAAGTCTAAATGAGTTTTCCTTCGAGTAATTTTGAGCCTCATCATCACTGTCCACATTTTTGGGCTTGCTATATGTTTTTCATCAAATTTTTCGTTTGGACTTTAACCCATGTTCTTCCATTTTTCATTTTATTTCAATTTTAGTTTTTTGCTTCTCTTTAAAAACTTTTCTCCCTCATGTTTATTAGTTCTCATTTTAATTTCTCAAACAATTGTGGGGCCTCATTCTTTTATTTAGCTTATTTCTTACTTTTATTTCAATTTATTTTCTTTTTCTTTTTCAACGTTCTCATTTTCCGATTCTTGATTTTGCTATGTTTATTTTCTTTTCTTGATTCATTTGTATTATTTTCTTTATTTTTTTTTTTTTTTTTTTATTTGTCTATTTAACAGAGGCTCAAGTTGAAGTGAGTCAATATTTTAAAGCTACAAGTAGCTCCCTGTCCCAGTTTTTCCTTGTGGGCTCACAAATATCGTACTCTCTCATTTGTGCTTCCAATAATATTGGGTCATTCTTCATTAGAATTTATTTACTTAATCTAATTTTCGCCGGTTTCAATTTCATTTCTGTGGTTTTTTTGAACTTGTTCATGCTCATTTCTCTTGTCATCGATCTCGTGTCATTATATGCTTGGAATTGAGTTTTGTATTCTTCATGAGTTGAAGACCCAAAAATATTGTGGCTTTGAAATTCACCGTTCATTCCCAATCAATATTCATTATCATTCTTTATGCTTAGTTGGCGGGTTTCTTTGTATCCACCATCTTTTATCTTCCACATTTCACAACTTTTGTTGGTATCCACCATTTCTTTTTGTGGTTTTGGTGATATGTTACCTACTTGTTAAGATACGTTGTTTCTGAATGGATTATCATAAATGTTGGTTGGTGAGCGAAGTTTTCTATTTTATCTACATGTGCAGTGTCATTATTTGCATGATTGAGTGTTTAAAGTTCCAAACAATTTATGTTTTAAGCTTGCGAGTTTCATATTTGTTCAATACTCTCGTCCCGTAGTTTGCTTATTAATTTTCAGATTTATGTCTGGAGTGCAAAAAAAAAATGAAAAAAAAAAAGGGCGAACATTTGATTACTTAAAAAAAATTGAAAGTTATTTTTACGCCTTAGCACATTATGTTCTTGAAATTGACAAGTTTCGAGGACGAAACTTTTGTAAGGTGGGGAGAATGTAACGACCCGGATTTTTTATGCCTTAACAAGTATTTTCTTAATTATGTTATTAGTTTATTTTATGGAATAATAATGGAGAATCAGAAATTTATTAATAATTTTACGAGATAGTTAATTTGTTAAATTACGGATAATAAGAGAGTATTTTTAAATGGACTGTTAATTTATTTTATTTGAGTCTTATAATGAATAATTGGACTTTTAATTAGTTTAGAGTATTAAATCAAGCCCAGATTTATAGTAAGTTAATAATAAGCCCATGTACCCAAAACCTAGCCCAATTAGGAGTAGGTTAAAACACAAATATAAGACACACAAAACACATACGGAGAACAAAAAAACACACGGCTAGACTAGAGAAAAGGATCGACCAGAAGAGAGAAAAAAAAAGAAGGAGAAAAGAGAAGAAAGAGAGGTGATTTCCCCAACGCGAATCTTCTAGGACTACGTTTGAACCCAAAGAGGCCTGAAGAGAATTTTATTATCCATGAGTTGAACAGGCAAGTAATCTCTCTAGTTTTCATATAGAATTAGGGTTTAAGTAATTGTTTTTGAAATGTTTATATATGTTGATTTTCAATGCTTGTCGCTCGGACTAATCTTAGGATATTACTTTTGTTTCTTACTGTTCGCGCGTGTACGTTTAAAAGCAGTATTAAAAAGCCAAGTACTTTCAGTTATATAAATATTATGAATAAGCTAGTTCGATGTTTTGCCTAGAATTTGAGAAGCTTAAAATCTAGATGATGATTGCCACACAAATGATACGGCCATGTAAATGAATGTATTTTTGAAATAGTCAGTGGAATGAAAATACATATATATAGCGTGTAGGAAGAATTAACCATTTGTCCTCAAATGATACATACATTAGACAATCATGTGACTCAATGATGGTGCCATTAATGTTGCCGAACATCATGAACAATGTTTGACATTATAATTTTCTTTCTATGTTTTAATAAGTTAAGGTGTTTTTGAAATGAGTTGGTTGATTGTTTGTTTGTGGGTCGTTAATCAATAGAGTTTATCTCTTAACCAATGGAATATAGAGTTTTCCCTTAACTAATTTAATATAGGGTTTTCCCCTAACTAATTTTGGATATATGGTTTTCCCTTAATTAAATGAATGTAGGGTATTTCCCTAACCAAGTGAACGTATGACTTTTTCCCAATTATATTTGAATTTAGACTCTAGAGTTCATAAATTAATATAGGGTTCCCTAGTTAACTAAATGTACTTTTTCCTATCTAATTGGATACATGGGTTTTCCTATTAACTGAGTATATGGTATTTCTCTAACTAATTGATTATGTAGGGTTTTCCCCTAACTAATTGATTATGTAGGGTTTTCTCTTAACTAACTGAACATAGGGTTTTCCCTAATTAGTTGAACATAGGGTTTATCCCTAATTAATTGAATGTAAGATTTTTCCCTAACTAATTGGATACATGGTTTTCCTATAACTAATTGAATGTAGGGTTTTTCCCTAAATAAGTTTGAATCGTTGAATATAGGCTTTCTCTTAATTAGTTGAATGAAGAGTTTTTCTCTAACTAATTGAATTTAGGGTTTTCCCTTAACTAACTGAATTTAGGGTTTCCCCTTGACTAATTGAAAGTTGGGTTTTTCCCTAACTAGCCGAATGTAAGGTTTTGTCCTAACTAATGTTGAGTATGTGAATGTATGCTTATCCTTATTCACCTGTTTGATGTCATATTTACTTTTAATATGTTTACTAATCAATGTGATTTAATTATTATGATATCCGCTTACGTTTATTCTCGTTTTTAATGAAAAGTTGCATCACTTAGGTTCATGCATCATGTTAATGTATGTTCATGGCATTTCACAAGCATATGAAGACTTAGTAAAGTCAAGTCATAAAGTATAATGTTTTTCAAAAGAAATGGGTGCACATTATTCTATGATGCTGGAGTGAGTGGGAAATGGGCGCGGGGGACCGGCGTTCCGACCATGTAATGTTAATGTTAAAAGAAAAGGCCTTCGGGCAAAACGAATGGAAAAGGGCCTTCGGGCAAAACAAATGGAAATTGGCCTTCGGGCAAAACGAATGGAAATGGGCCTTCGGGCAAAACGAATGGAAATGGGCCTTCGGGCAAAATCACGGGTTCCAAATAACAAGGCCCACTGCGACCCTGATTAGAACAATGTGTTACCAAGTGAGCTCGCGTCCAATGTTTCATGCAACGGAAGTCAAAGTTTTATGCGAAAGAAAGTTTTAAGAAATGAAATGAAGGTTTTTAAGCAAGAAAAACGTAAAGTCTTTTTAAAAGTTAAGATATTGCATTAGGCATGCATTCATGCATGAGATTACTTGTTGAGCTCCTTTAGCTCATTCCACGAATGTTGTATATTTTTCAGATGAGAATGCAGAAGAGGAAGGAGATGGCCGGGCGCAGTGACTCGGGCAACCCATGTCAATGGAATTCTTTTATTTTCAAAGTTTTGACTTATTAATTTATTAAATGTCGAATGTCGTCTTATTTTAGTACAAGTGATTTGGAATAATAGTTATCAGTATTTATTTCCGCTGCAAAGTTTTCAAACAAAGTAAGATTTTTATTATTCCGTATTTTTAAGCACTCTATTAAAGCGTTTCTTTTATTTAATTGTTATTTTCGCATAAAAAATTCAAGTAAGCTAGAAAGGGTGCTACAATGTTTGTGCCTTAGATCATATGCCGGAACTACCTAAGAGCGCAAGAGGCGAGAACGCAAAGTCAGAAATAAAGGAGCCAAACTTGCAGAAACGCACGACCCATGCGTCCACGCACGGGCAACCCGTGCGTGATGCTGAGGGAAAAGTTGAAGTCTCTGAAGAGCACACGGGTCGTGCGCTGGAGCACGGGCAACCCGTGCGTGACTCTGAAAAAGTGACATCGACTCCGGAACTCAAGCAATTACCTGAATACCTCAAATATGCATTCCTTGGGGCAAATAATGCAAATCCGGTAATCGTTTCATCTCTTCTCACTCCTACTCAACTTGATAAACTGCTAAGGGTTTTACGAAAATATAAGTCGGCACTAGGATGGTCTATAACTGATTTAAAAGGTATATGTCCATCCGTTGTGATGCATAAAATTCGGATGGATGATGTTTATAAACCATCAGTGCAAAATCAAAGACTACTAAACCCTATCATGCAAGATGTGGTTAGGAAGGAAGTGTTGAAATGGTTGGATGCCGGGATCATTTATGCTATATCTGATAGTTCATGGGTAAGTTCGGTACAAGTGGTGCCGAAAAAAGGGGGGTAACAGTGGTGAAAAATGAGAATGAAGAACTGATTGCTACTAGAATCGTTACAGGGTGGCGAATATGCATTGATTATAGAAAACTTAATGATGCCACTCGAAAAGATCACTTCCCCCTCCCTTTATAGATATGATGTTGGATCGTCTTGCGGTTATCATTATTATTGCTTTTTAGATGGTTATTCCAGGTACAATCAAATCATGATTGCGCTTGTAGGAAGACCAAGAGAAAACAACATTTACATGTCCGTATGGCACATTTGCATTTAAATGCATGCCATTTGGTTTATGTAATGCGCCCGCCACTTTCCAACGTTGTATGATGGCTATATTTCACGATCTTATTGAAAAAGTTATGGAGGTATTTATGGATGATTTCTCTGTGTTTGGTGATTCTTTTGATAATTGTCTTCACAATCTTTCCCTAGCCTTGCAGCGATGTGAAGAGACCAATTTAGTACTAAATTGGGAAAAGTGCCATTTTATGGTACGCGATGGCATTATACTTGGTCATCGAGTCTCTTCTACAGGGTTTGGAAGTAGATCGGGCAAAGATTGTAGTGATCGAGAAATTACCACCTCCTACAAACGAAAAAGCTATCCGGAGCTTCTTGGGCCACGCCGATTCTATAGAAGGTTTATCCGTGACTTTTCTAAAATTTCTAAGCCTTTGAGCCAATTGCTAGAAAAAGATGCTGCTTTCAATTTTTCCAATGATTGTTTGCAGGCGTTTGAAACGTTGAAGAAGGCACTGGTGATCGCACCTATTCTTGTCGCCCCATATTGGAGCCAACCGTTTGAATTGATGTGTGATGCGAGTGATTTTGCGGTAGGGGCTGTTCTCGGTCAAAAGAGGGAAAAGTTGTTTAGATCCATCTATTATGCTAGTAGAACGCCGGCCGATTGCTCAATGCAATTACACCACTACCAAGAAGGAGATGTTGGCGATTGTCTTCGCATTTGATAAATTCCGATCATACTTGATTGGAACGAAAACGATTGTTCATACCAATCATGCGACTATCAAATATTTTTTTGATAAGAAGGATGCGAAACCAAGGTTGATTAGGTGGATTCTATTATTGCAAGAGTTCGATGTGGAAATCAGGGACCGGAAGGGATGTGAGAATATGGTAGCAGACCACTTGTCTCGAATTGAAAATCAAGAGGGGTCGCAAAGAAACACGGAATTGATAAAAGAGGAATTTCCTGATGAACGGTTACTCATGCTCGAGGCAAAATTTCCATGGTATGCGGATTTTGTCAACTATTTGGCTGCGGGAGTTTTGCCTCCAAATCTATCGTCATATCAAAAGAAGAAATTCCTACATGACATCAAGTTCTACATGTGGGACGACCCCCTAATCTTTAAGAGGTGCGCTGACAAAATCATAAGGAGATGCGTACCTCAAGAAGAATGGGAGGGCGTCCTACAACAGTGTCACTCTTCACCCTCTGGCAGACATTTTGGCCCAACCCGCACCGCTGCGAAGAGATGCTATACTGGCCCACTCTATTTAATGATTGCTATTTGTTTGTGCAACAATGTGACAGGTGTCAACGAATGGGCAACATTTCCAGAAGACACGAGATGTCGATGACAAACGTAATCGAAGTTGAATTGTTCGATGTTTGGGGGATTGACTTTATGGGCCCATTTCCATCATCTTCGGGCTATCAATATATTCTACTTGCAGTGGAGTATGTATCCCATTGGGTAGAGGCGATTCCTTCCAAAACAAATGATGCTCAAATTGTGATGAAGTTCCTTAAGAAAAATATATTTACTCGATTCGGCACACCAAGAGCTTTAATTAGCGATGGAGGGTCGCATTTTGTAAATAAATTGATGAGCGACTTGTTGGCAAAATATGGGGTGAAACATAAACTTGCATTGACATACCATCCACAAGCCAATGGGCAAGCCGAAATAGCCAACCGGGAGATCAAACAGATTCTTGAGAAGACGGTTAACATCAACCGAAAGGATTGGGCATTAAAATCGGATGATGCTCTATGGGCGTACCGGACTGCATATAAGACACCGTTGGGCACATCTCCCTATCAACTTGTCTTTGGGAAGTCGTGCCATTTGCCGGTAGAATTGGAGCACAAAGCATTTTGGGCGGTCAAGAAACTAAATCTAGATTTTCAAAAGGCCGGTGAAGAAAGGTTGCTCCATTAAATGAGATGGAAGAATTTCGGGATGAAGCTTACGAAAATTCCCGACTTTACAAAGAAAGAACCAAACGATGGCACGACAAAATGATTAAGAAATGAGAGTTTTTACTAGGGGAACCCGTCCTCTTGTACAATTCACGCCTTAAACTTTTTTTGGGAAAACTCAAATCTAGGTGGTCGGGGCCTTTTGTGATAAAGAAAATATTGATTACTGTTGTGGAATTGTTAACAAAAGATGGTGAGACTTTCATGTTAAATGGCAAGAGGATTAAGTGACATCCATCACAAGAGGAGGTGACATCCATCACCTTGCGAGACCCGTGACGGAACAAAAACAGGCGTCAAGCTAAAGACGTAAACTATAGCGCTTGTTGGGAGGCAACCCAACGGTTTTTAGTGTGGATTTCAATTTTTTTTTGTATTTTTTTCTTGTGTGGGTGTTTTATTCTAATTTTGTGTGTTTTTAAAAAAAAAAAATTTTGAATTGCTGTACAGGTGCGCACGGGTAGCCCGTGCTTCGACGCACCACCCGTGCGCCCTACAGAGAGTTGAGGATTTCATCGGGGTGGCGCACGGGTAGCCCGTGCTTCGACGCACCACCCGTGCGCCTTACAGAGGGGGCAAAAAAAGACCAGTTTTAAAACTGGTCTTCTTATCAAAATCACTCCCAATCGCGCGCCCATCCCTCATCCTTCCTTGCCTTCAAAAATTTCTTGTAATTTCCACCTAAATTCTCCCATTTAATCACTCCCCCATCACATTAGAACCACAATTTACATTGTATTCAAGTTTGATTGAAGAAAATTGAAGATAAAGCACCTAAGGTTCAAGTTGTTCACTTTGAGTCGAAATTCGAAAATTCCGGTAAGAGCATCGTTTTTCCTTGTGAATTTCTTGTCAATTATGTAATGGGAATCATGATTGGTGCTAGCTTTGATATTTTTACTATGTTTTGAATGAAATACTCTTTGAAGCAATTTATCAAACACTTGGTGGGCTTGTGTAATTGAGGTATATTTGAATGTAATATGAATGAATGAGGCATGGCCAATGATTGTTTGAGCTAATACATTTCTAGAATGGCCATAATTCTTGCTTGCTTGGGGTAGTTGATCGATCAAAGTGAAGTAGGGAAGTGAATTTGCATCACCTAATATGTTAGCTTTAATCCCCTACTTTGTTGTTGCCATTGATGATACTGGGATGCTAATGGAATGTATTTCGTACAAATCCTTCATGGCCGGCGAAGAAATCACCAGGGTGGAAGGAGAGCGTGCACGCGGGCGGCACAACGAGACGTGGCACCGCCGAGATAGACCAAAACAGTCCGCAAAGATATGGGGTTGAATTGACAAACGCAGATGATCTTGAGCGATGGAATCGCTTGGTTGGTCGCCAAATAGCTCCATCACGCTATGCCGACGATGACTGTACCCAAACTTTGGGGTTACATGAGGACGTTTGGCGCTCTTCGCAAAGGTCGGATGGACCAATTTCATGAGCCGACGGTGGCCGACCTTTAAACGATACACATTGGAGTTTTTGAGTACCGTAGAAGTACTCAAACAAGGCGGGACTTTTGAACCATATATGATACAATTTCAGTTGGGGAACGTTCGTAGACAACTATCTATGACCCAATTGAACACCATTTTCGAGGTTCCAACGAACGCGCGTACCCGACCGATGCCCAATTATGATCAATATGACTTTTGGAGAATGCTGGTGGAAACACCACAAACGGGGCCTATGTTGTATGCCGCACGGACCACCAAAGCCTCTTAGATCTGGAATCCAGTTTTCTGATACATACAACGCGTGACTGCATCCTCCGTGTTCGCTCGAGAAAATATTGGAGGGATGACTACTAAGGAGCTGTATCTACTATGGTGTATGCTCACAAATACCCCCTACAACACAACCGTCAATTTCGCAGAGCAAATAGAACAGTTAGCTAGGCGGGAAGGGGGTACGATTTCTATAGGGGGCCTCATTACCCCTATTGCCCAGCATTTCAACATCGATATCCGAGGCTTGGAGCCTATTCCGGGCAGCACTCGGGTTAATTTGGCATCGTTGCACCACATGAAGTTCATAGCAAACGAAGACAACACATTGGTACTTCTACAGAAGAAAGGTGCTGCATTTTCGTTGCCTAACCCGCCATACACCACAGTCGATACATTGGCGGACACCACCAACTTCCTAATGAACTCTGACGCACATAACCGAATTACGGAGGCTATAGATGCAAGGAAGAAGCGCAGAGTTGAAGGTTTCCAGGATGAAGAGGATATGGTGGCGGAGGAGGAGGAACTACATAGACAAGAAATGGGGGTGGAACCTCATCACCCCCAAATTGGATATGATATACCCGAGTCCTCACACGGAGGCGATTACCCCCGACGTTCTCAAAGCGGGGATCGTCCCGGTACTTCTCATAGTGGAGGGCCCCAACGCGACACTGATTTTCAAGACATGTTATATGCGTTTGGGGAGGACTTGCGTCGGCAAGGAGAGGAGTTGAGGCAACAGGGGGAGGATTTGAGGCAACATCGGGCTGATTTTCTCGCGTTCAGCGAGCGCTATGATCGGCGTTCCAAGGAGACGTGGAAAGTGCTCCAACAGTTACAAATGTGGCATATTTCCCAAGGCCAATTCCCACCGCCGCCACCGCAGTGATTCAGGTATATCCCCACTTTTCGTTATTGAAATTCTATTTTTCCATGCATTTCATGTTTTCATATAGTTGCATTAGAGCATTCTAGGTGGCATTGCATTAGAGCACGTTTATGGCTTTAGCACGTCTATTGCTTTCGTAGTGGTTAGAGAGTGAGTTGACCTAGCTTGTTGCAACTTGTTTTTTTTTTGTGTGGTGATTTTGAAAGATTTGTATTGCTGGAATTGGATGACAAGTATGAGTTGATTGAGCCTTGAATAGATGACATTGAGCATGTTAATATGAAAAACTTGGTGTGATGCTTTGAATTACGTTTTGACAAGCCTGTGAGCTTTGAGCTTTTACTGTTTATATCTTGTGCAGTCTTGTTGTGATTGAGGGTATCATCCGTGTTGTCAGAACTCTAGAACTTGCTTGGGTATCTCTGTCAAAGCCACATGTTGTATGCGAATTGTGAATGTGATAAAAGGCCATCTTTGTTAGCCTTTCAATCCTTTTGCTTTTCTACAAATGATGAAATTCCTTGTTAGCCAAGTTGAGCCTAT
Source organism: Rehmannia glutinosa (assembly GCA_016081115.2). NCBI lineage: Eukaryota > Viridiplantae > Streptophyta > Magnoliopsida > Lamiales > Orobanchaceae > Rehmannia > Rehmannia glutinosa. Next base: position 110,542 of record JABTTQ020000288.1, on the reverse strand, counting down.
TGTCTATTCTTTTGATAACCACAAGATTTAAGCTTTGAACTTGATAGATCCATCACCCTAAACTCGAGTGTATAACGTAGAGTAAAGGGAATAAATGGAGTTGAAGGAGTAGGATAAGTGGGAGTCATGAAGTGCAGTAATCTCCTTCTCAGATTCAGCACTATGATCAGGAGGGATGTTCTGAACTTCTTGAGCTTTACCCAGGGAGGTCTCAACTTCCCTTGGGCCTTCAACACCTCCAGCAGTCTCAACTGCAAAGAGGCCTTCTACATTCCCTTCGAAAGTCGCAGCTGTCTTAGGGTCTTGGACCATGGCATCCGAAGGAGTCTCAACCCCTTGGATTGCACTTTCACTGCCCAGAGTGTTAACTCCCAGGGCATTTCCATCCTGTGCCTCGACTGCAATAAAGAATGTGTCACGCCTTCAAGGGCACGACACTTCACCGGGACAGACTCAACTGTCCGAGCTTCGTCAATGTCAATCTGTTGTGGTTCTATCTCAGTTTCCTCTTCACCTACGTTCTTCAATAAGGAGTCATCTGCAGCATCCTCCGACCCTGCTGCAGTGGAGTGGTTTCCCCCTCAGCTGGCACACCAACTGAGTGACTGATGATGGAGTCACTCTTCTCCAGACTCATGGTACATACATTGAGTGCTCACTGTAGTCGGGGCAGGTGGTAAAACACCTTCAGTAGGATTTGGCTCAACTTGGGTGCCCAAATTCCCAGTTTTATTGCCAATTCCCTTGGACCCATCTTCCCAAAGTACTGGGGACGTAGTTGCAGTGATGGCTGTGGCAATTTGATGCCTACTCCCAATGGGTCTATCTGCATGATAGATTGTGAGGACTCTCCTGGTCCTTCAAACATTTGTTGCTCATGCATCATCCTGGATTCCCTCAAAGCTTGCTGCATGTCTGACTTCTCTGTTGCAGCTACGGGATCCATGTCTTCATCACTCTCTGAGAGCACATCCAAATGAGGGTGAGTGTGTTCTAGAGTTCCAGTAAGCGGACATATACTGGCTTTCTCGAGAACTTCTGCTTCCTCGGCTGCTTTAGTTTGATCCTTCTCCTTGAACATTTGTAGAATATTCGGGCAGTTATCTTCATCAAGAGCCTGAAGCACAGTGTTGACGCCGAGAAATTGGAACAATTCCTCATCTTCTTCGATTAACTCAGGGCATTCAAACTGCATCCTTGAGTGGCTTAGCTTCCACGCCCTCCATTCACGTAGACGGCGCTGAATGTCTGGGTATATAGGAGAATACATGATGACATCATCATCGTCATATTCTTCTTGTCCTTCCTTTTCCTAGATGGAAGGCAAGATGCTCTGCTGCTCTTCACCTTCAGCAGCGTTCGTAGCAGATGGAGAGACAACTTTTTTAACTGGAAGGTCAGTTGTCTCATCTACTTCTTTATTCTCAGATGTCTTCTCCACAGCTGGGTCTTCTGTAGGCCTCTGCTGATCACCCTCAGCAGACTTGGCGGTTTCATCTATGACGTCGGGAGACTGCACTTCCTGAGAGTCAGCAGTCTCAGATGCTTTTTCCAGCTGAATGGCTGATTCAACTGTCTTTTCACGCTCTGAAAACTTGATGATCCTTCTTCTTTTGGGTCTAACCAGAGGAATTTCTGGTTCTTTTTCCTCTTTGGATTCTTTGGCGGCAGGGGCCGGGGCATCCTTCTGGACAGGAGCTGCCTTCCCGGGCTTGGTAGTCTTTTTCTTGCGTATGGCTGGTGTTAGCAAATATGGGTCGAAACTAGAATCACATATTTGCACATATTAGGTGGATCGAGTATACCTATTTGCAGCAGAATTGTCGATCCACTTTGGCAGGATTGAGCCCGTCTACAAGCCTCTCTTTTGATCCATGATTAAGCCATCTACAAGCCTTTCTCGATCGAACCACGAATAACGAACGAATCCCGTAGATTGATTGAACCACGAACAAGATCACAAACCGCCATTCTCGTTGGTGTAAATAATTACTAGAATTATTTACTTGGATGTGCACACCTTAAACCCTTGGAGACTTTGGTGATGCTCCAAGAAAAAAACCGTAGAGAGAAATTTTAGGAGATAGATAATTCTTTCCATGTGTAGGAGACGTTCTTATGACCTCGTCTGTTTGTAGGGAGAGATATCAATATATATCTCAATCCCCTATATCAGTTAGAGTCCAGATGGGAGAGGTTTCTAAATAAACCTCATCTAAATAGGACTTCCTATTAACTCAAATATGGATGCAACCTAATTGCACCCAATATCTCCCACTCGTACATATTTGACTCGACTCATTCGAATCATATCCTCATAGTTCTCATCTCACGTCTCTTCTTTCATACAGGTAATAAGGCGTGCGACCAAGCGAGAAAGCAAAGTTGAGGAGAGTTATATTAAGTCATCACCAAACTAACATAACCCTACAACTCAATAACTCGCTATGTACCCCAAACCAAGTGGTCGCACCCAGTCAAACATCTCTATACCCCTCAATGAAATAAATAGAGCATGCTCGACTCACTCAAATATGTTTTTATATTCATGACTAGTCAAACACATTTCGACCAAGTCGCCCGGGCTATGAATCGTAGAACATAAGTGCGTTACCAACTTAATTCTTCCTTTGGCCCCACATGCCAATTAGCTTGGTCTTGACAACTTTCCTAGACATGCTCCGACAGACCGAATCACACATGGCCATTAGATACATGCTAAAGTAGCGTCATCAAGCTTACACCTCATGATATGGTCCAAAGTCCCAAAGGGTACAAAAACAAAATAATATGGGCTCACAAAGTGACGAAGCAAGGACCCATTCAGTCACTTTTCCATAGGCGGTCACCTCAAAGCACATGTAGTATGAATACATGCTGTGATGGAGCTCCCACTCAATTTAGGCATGTCACACTCTAGACATCATACAAATCTTAGTCCAGTCGCTATTCAAGCGCCCGACCTGCGTACTACTCCTAGTCACTCCCAAAGTGTCATACGATAGTTCGCACATTCGGCTACAAACAGGCTTTTATGAAGTTTTGTACATACATCATAATCGATCAACTCGGATCTCATCTTAACCTCTAGTTAAGGCGACTGTTAATTATACTTATTAACCTTCCTCACTGCTATAGCGCGAAGGCGATCATTCGCAAACCTTCTTATGTGACATAATCTTTTAAGTCTCATCATGCTCGCTCTCTTAGCGCCAGGGCGATTGCCCGTGTGAGAGGGCCAATCAAAGCCTGGTGACAACTCACAAATTCAGTACCAAACACATAATGAGAATCCAACATATCTCATTAATCACAATATGCTCTCAAAGACCACATATCAATTCTACTTAATCCCTAATGACTCACATGCCTTGGGAGCATATCTCCAAACAAAGGCTCATAAAAAAGGGATGAGCACCCACATTGCTCGTAGAAGCATGCCTGAGAACAATATTGACTATGCGCAAATACTCTTAAGTGAAGTAAAACCTCGAGTAAATAGGTTTGGTCTACCATCCATGTCCGACGCCCAAACCATATATCAAAGTGGTTTTACTATCACAAAATACATTATGAATGTGCACGCAATGCGCATCATTTCAAGATGTCAAATTTGCCTCTAGCAAATCATAGACCAATCTGTTAAGATATCTAAGTATCCACATGTCGGCATCAAAATAGCGCATGGATCACTTTGATATCCACTCACCAATCACACTTCTAAGTACAAGACTTACTGAGTACGCACATAGCGCACATCAAACATTCGACAGTGCTTACATAAACTAGCTAGCATTTCTTTTAATCTTCCGTAGATATCATTTCTTGGCTAAGAATATGATCTTTGACCATGGAGTGTAAAGACAGCCAACACTGAGTGGTGATAACTCCATGTTCTTTCCAGTCATCACATTTTTGCCATATATAGTGAGATACAACTCTTGACATATATTCAGTGAATTAATTGACCATCGTAGGCCTATCAAAATGATAGCTCGATAATCAATGATGATTCAAGTCACAACTGGAGCTTCTTGATCAGCAATCAATTCGCTCTTACTCCCCTTGTTGAATTCATCGGGTGATCCACATAGATCTCCTGATTCAACTTTCAATGAACTATGTCAACATCAATCATCCAGGACTAATCCAGACGAAAGTGGCAATAATAGATAACATATCAGGCGAATTGAGGCAATCTCACCACTTAGGGAGAACATCTCAAAAAATATTTTACGCTCTTCTAATAGGCGTAAATATTTCGTCCTTAGTCGAGCTACACACATGTTAATCAACCCATCTATATTGCACTTGACCTTCCGAAACCACATGTTTCAAATGGTTTTGCATCTAGACAGAAGATTAACAAGCTCTTAGACTTTATTCTTAGTCATTTGACTCATCTTTTCCTTCGCATCAACTATCCACTTAGGCCATCAAGTGAAGTCACATGTTCTATCGACTCATCAACACCCACAAAAGTAATTGTGAAGGATACCCACTCAATCTCATATAGATGATGGGGAATATTTCATATTCACTCCTTTACTCGTGGAATTTGAGAATCCTTTGCGTGTGACACACTAGCTTCCACTGACTTAGTGTCGCTCCCACTATCCCAGCGATTACTAGATGAGTATAAAATACAACATCCTCGCTAGAGAAACGAGCGCCTCCTAAGGATCTTGCAACTCGCATAGTTTTAAAATCTCTTTAGACTTCACATATGCTCAAGAAATCCCTTTGAGGGGAAACCTAAATCATGCGACTTGATTCTCCACGTGAGAACACATATTCTCCAACTTACATAGGCACAGACTCACTAATTTGGGCTTGTTACCAAACTAAAGCTCATACAAGGTTGAAGAATCATTTGGAGACACGTTTTTTTATGATGAAGGCAGCAACAAGATACACAAATCAATTTGCGCCATCATAAATCTAATCATTTTGAAGTGGTTGTCCCTTCTTCGCAAGCTCATATAGCTGCAAAGTATTTAGAACCATCATTCCACTTGCAACTTTATTTTCTTCAACTGTGTGTCCAAACAAATTAGAAACACTATTTCCGCTCCCTATTAACACTTCTCCATCTGTTAAGAATCGCTCAAAGTAATTTGGCGCTTCTAACTGATGAGAGTTAGAATGTACTAACTTATAGCGTAAATAGCAATGAAAGAAAATATAATGCGTTAATTTTGTGCCTCACACTCATAAGTCTGCACTCAATTTAGTGGACTTAGCTTTAAAGGAAAGGTAGTCATCTTACATTCTTCCAGCAAGCTTATCCCGCTAGAAAAATATTTATGCAGAGGGAGATTGTCCTTAGCGAGTTAGACAATAAAGCCTCCTCGAGCTAATACAGTCGTCCTCCTAACCTCACGTTCCACAATATCTTTAGAAGATCTAAAAGAAATACTATCTAAAGCCAAGCATCAAAAAAAAGATAGACAAGTCTTCTCACTCAACAAATATCTTACAAGTGCATTCATTCGAGTTAGACTATATCGACACATCAAGTTGCTCACACCAATTGTTGAGCTTGAGGTGACTCTTTTTAGCCTTCTCTTGTGCGCTCTATAGTTGCACAACCCGATAATAGTCATACACATTTGCTCAATCTCAAAACCACATGCTAAGTCAACCAATATCTACAATCCGCCTATGGAGAGATTTGGAAACATTAGCGAAAAATAAGATAGCAAATAATTAGTTAGACTTCATCTCAGTACATTTACGAGCGAAGTTACCAATCTTATAAGTGCACTTTAATAATTGTTGATACTTAATTGCCTCTTTCAATAAGGTGACACGTCTTATTGTCACTTTATGGATCAATCCATAGTTCTAGTTTTAGCTTTTGCTCTTGTCAAGCTACATTATGCTTGTTCCAATATTCACCCGAGTTGGTTTATATCGGTCAGCACAAGAGACAAGTGCACTCACTTGTGTATTTCTCAACTTTTTATAATCAGCCTCTAGATAGGCGATTTTCATTAATAATAACACAACTTACTAATATCCTTAATTCAACTCAAATAGCGAATTTGGATAACTAGAGTATTTACTTGGGAGTAAGCTCATATTCCAAAAATAGAGCTTAAACTCTTTTTATTAAATTTGCAGCTTAAACAAATTAAAGCGCAAAATTAATTCTTGATCCATAAGTATATCATCGGCATCTCAACTGCGATTATTTAGGGCAATTAAGTTCTTATATTTGTGGCTTAAACAAATAAAGCGCAAATACTTTCTTTAGTCCACAAAAATATTGTCCGCGTCTAAGTCGCGACAATATTGGATACTTTGTCTATTTTCATGCTAAATTGGCTAAACTAAAGTTGGTGAGTTTGGTCTAAAAATACATTTCAATAATTTGCGCAAACAATTAGGTACTGATCTAAAATTTTATTCTAGATCCAAGTAGTATTTATTATTTTCTTCAATTCAATGAAATCGGAAATTTGCCACCAATGCTAGTAATCATCTCCCACCGAATTGAAGATCACAATAAAAATTACTGATCCATGAATAAAATTATCAAAGTCCATAAATACATCATGCATGCATCCATGTGATATAAGTAATTACGAAAAAAATATATCCCCCATGGGCGACATTGACATATGGTGTATCATGTGGAGATAATTTAGACCTATGGTGGTAAAACAAAAAAAATATCCTCGTAAAATTGATGTTACATAGCCTCCAAAAATTGGCTCAATAAATACATGCCTCACAAATAAAAAAAACATATTTTCAAGGCCTACTACATCAATCTAGAAAAAGTAAAAAAACATAAATGAGGATATCGAATTACCACTGTTGTCAAAAATTAACTCACACAAAAAATATTAATATAGAACAGTAAACACTCAAATACATGAGCACCCGTATGTCAATGTCCATCATTCCCAACATATGATAATCCATATCACATCAGCAAAATAAATTGCAGCACAAAAAAAATTGCATCACATAAGCAATTAATAAAGCATGCAACTCAAAAATTAAAAAAAATCACATAGAATATTTTTGCTTGCACCTCAATGCGCAAAAATATAAAAAATTTTTTACGCACCTTATGCGAAAAAAAATCCATGCACCAATGTGCAAAAAATAATTTTCACATGCATCACAATGCACAAAAAAAATATTAATGTGTTGCAAACATCTTAATGTACAAAAATAATTTTTCTTTCATGCAACTAATGCGAAAGAAAAAATATCATTACTACATATGTACAATAAACAATTATTCATGCATCATATTGCACAATAATAATTTTGCGAGCACTAAATTGCGCAAAATATTTTTACATGCATTAATATTATAACAAAAAATAACAATGCACCAAAAAATAATTTTGCAACGTCCCAACACGCAACAAATAATTTCCATATCTATCATCATGCAAGAAAAATATGTTGTCAAGTTTCTATACAAATACAGAACATGATGGGATTCTAATAAGAAATCTTTTTAGCCCAATGGTGGACATTAATATGATAAATCAAAAGGTCTTGGGTTCAAATTCATGTTAGACTAACAATCCAACATTTTTCTTTTTATAGCAAAGAGGATATACCACTTAGGCACTACTTAGCGCCATGTCATCGCCTCCGTGGCGTCCAAATAGAAGACATGTCAACTGCCCGCGTGGCAGCCCAGTCATCGCTCGAGTGGCGTCCAAGCCGCTACATCACCTGCTACGTAGGTGGCCATGTGGCTGCCACATGGCGCCAAAATCGCCACATCGTGCACATGGCCAATCAGCACTTGCCACATGGCAAATGGGTTTTTTTTTTTTAAAAAATAACAATAAATTATCCACAGCGTCTCTACGCGCGGATGAGATTTGCAGCGTCTCTATTTGCGCCCATGGCCCACCAAGCCAAGTAGTTGCCGCATCATGCGCAACACAAGGAAGCCCCAAGTAATAACACAAGTTAATTCAGATATGAATCAAAATTGCACGGAAAAAGCAAACTTAAATCCATCAACTTGGGCACGAATTTCAATGCAAAATATAGTTTTACTCTAAAAACTTTGAATCGCCATAACTTATTCGTATGTTATCCGTTTTTCATGCATAATATATCAAATTAATCATTTTTCCGAGATCTACAATTTGACACCAATATTGCATATATAAAAATGGAAAAATCAGATTCGAATTTTTTTAAATAAAAAATCAAATAACATATATCATCAAACTCAATCATATCATATAGGCAAGATCGAACCCTAATGGCTCTGATACCACTGTTAGCAAATATGAGATGAAACTAGAATCACATATTTGCATATATAAGGTGGATCGAGTATACCTATTTGCAGCAGAATTGTCGATCCACTTAGCCAGGATTGAGCCCGTCTACAAGCCTCCTCTTGATCCATGATTAAGCCATCTACAAGCCTTTTCTCGATCGAACCATGAACAACGAACGAATCCCGTAGATTGATTGAACCACGAACTGTCTTTCTTGTTGGTGTAAATAATTACTAGAATTATTTACTTGGATGTGCACACCTTAAACCCTTGGAGACTTTAGTGATGCTCCAAGAAGAAAACCGTAGAGAGAAATTTTTGGAGAGAGATAATTCTTTCTATGTGTAGGAGACGTTCTTATTTCCCGTCTGTTTGTAGGGAGAGATATCAATATATATCTCAATCCCCTATATCAGTTAGAGTCCTGATGGGAGAGGTTTCTAAATAAACCCCATCTAAATAGGACTCCCTATTAACTCAAATATGGATGCAACCTAATTGCACCCAATAGATGGAGAAGGGATTTGGGCTTCCTTCTCAGCCTCTACCATTTGTAGGGCGGGAGACACGGCTGCTCGGGCAAGCGACTTCACGGCGCGGGGATATGTGCATCATGTTTTTTCTTTGCAGGCGACCTTCTTCTTCGCAGGGCAGGGCGACTTTCTTCTTGGCGAGGAGAAATGTGATTGTGTCCTCGGGATCACCGATTCCCCTGTCACCGTGTCCGCCCTCTTCCCGTGGGCTCTCTTCTGGGCTCCTGAGAGATTGGCCCTGAACATCCATTTATTTACATGTAAAGGTTTTCCATGTTGAAGGGAAATGCCCTTCACTTCCATCAGGTGGCCAATCACCAGGCCATAACCGAGAGATCCTCCAAAGGATCCGTCTTCCTTCTATGATTTATTTACAACGTTCTGGCAGAGTCTGTTGTACACGAACTCAGCCTAGTTGACTTTCTTGCCCTACATGATCGCAACCATGACAATCAGCTTAGTTTTTGACAGTTGGTTGAAGCTGCCAAAACTTCATGTCTACACACTTAGAGACGACATCCATCAACTTGTGATAGTCGTCCTTCAACAATTTCTTCTCAGCTGTGTAGACCACCTTAGCAGCACACTCTGGTTTGGCTACCTCTTTCCATGCAGCAGCCAAGTCAACATCAGCTTCATAAATCTCATTCATGCCTCGAGGCGGCAACAAAACAAGCGATTGCTCGCAAGGTCCTTAGATGTTATCATTATGTCATTGCGGTGGACAGAGGACTTGATTCCCTCGTCCTACACCTCTGCATTCACGTCGAACTACGCCACCTCTTCAAGGTAGGTTTGCGAATACTCCAAAGTCTGAAAAGCCTTAAGACCAGACTTTTCCAGCAATTCTGCAATCTTCTTCACTAGGGTTTCATCCGAACCCTGCTTCACCATGCCTTCAAAATCCACGACGATCCAGAGTGGGTTTGCTTCGATAACTTGACAAAATCAAATTTTGGTGCCATTTGTAGAGATTCTTACCGATTAAAACTTGGTGAACTGGCTTGAGAACACATAGGTTTTGCGAGAGAGAAAAGAGCTTGTTTTCCTTTGCTTGAAGATAAACAGTTTTCGAGTGAGAGAGATAATGCTGGAGAAATTAGTATATAAGGGTTATGAAAGGACTGGTTTTTTATTTTTGAAATTTGATCAAGATTAACGGCTCAGATTTAGCACGTCAAACCGCATTTAATTCCTCGCATTTAATGCGGCAGCATTTATATCCAATCATATGCTTACTGTGCAGCTTTTGACTGTACATGTCATTATTACGTTAACGTCATCCTTAAAAACATTCTCGCTCATTTAAAACGACTGCATTTTTGTCACTTAGCTCATAAATGACTCAGCTTATCTCAAAAATGACTTGACTCTTCTTCTCTCTTTTCATTAAGTGACTCAGCTGTCAGCTAACTCGATACAGCTGACTTTCCGATATGGCTAATCCCACTTGGTTGTTTCCGATACAGCTACCTCTATCTTCCATCTCTTCTGATTGAGTCTTCTGAGTGTTAACTCAGCTCAATTAACCCTAGTTCATTCTTAAGCTCTTCAAATCTTGATTCACATAAGGGCTTGGTGAATATGTCAGCTAACTGCTTATCAGTTGAGATATACTCCAAAGTGATGTCTTTCTTTTCAACATGATCTCTTATAAAATGATATATGACATCAATGTGCTTTGTTCTTGAATGCAACACAGGATTCTGAGTGATTGCAATAGCACTTGTGTTATCACACATAATTAGAATCTCTTTTTCTTCAATTTTATAATCTCTGAGCTGCTGTCTCATCCATAATACTTGGGCACAACAGCTGCCCGCAGCTATGTACTCTGCTCCAGCTGTGGATGTGGCTATTGAGTTTTGCTTCTTACTGAACCAGGAAACCAATCTGTTTCCAAGCATTTGACATGTACCTGAAGTACTCTTCCTGTCAACTCTACATCCAGCATAGTCTGAGTCTGAGTAACCAATAAGCTTGAATCCTCCTTCCTTTGGATACCATAAGCCAACTTCCTGGCATCCCTTCAAATATTATAGGATTCTCTTAGCTGCAGTCATGTAGCTCTCCTTTGGTGCAGATTGAAATCTTGCACATACACCTCTTTGCAAAGGTGATGTCCGGTCTGTTGGTACATTAAATAGAAGCATGATCCAATAAGTGCTTTGTATCTTGTTTGATCTACAGCCTTGCCATCTGCATCCATGTCCATCTTGACTGATGTGTTCATTGGTATTTTCACAGAAGACTTCTCTTCCATACCCAATTTCTTCATTAAATCTCTGGTGTACATTGTTTGACTTATGAAAGTTCCATCCTTCAATTGCTTAACTTGAAGTCGTAGGAAGAAAGTCAGCTCTCCCATCATGCTCATTTCAAATTTGCCTTGCATGAGGTTTGAGAACTTATCACACAACTCTTTATTTGTGGATCCAAAAATGATATCATCCACATATATTTGAACAAGCAGTATACTCTCTCCATCTTGAATTCTGAAGAGTGTTCTGTCCACTTTGCCTTTGGTGAATCCATTATCAGTTAGAAATTGAGATAATGTATCATACCATGCTCTTGGTGCCTGTTTCAATCCATATAATGCTTTTTTGAGCTTGTACACCTTATCACCAATGGTCTTCTGCTCAAAACCTGGAGGTTGTTCAACATAGACTTCTTCTTCCAACAGTCCATTTAAGAATGCACTTTTTACATCCATTTGATATACAGTGAAGTTCTTGTGAGCAGCATAGGCAAAAAACATCCTTATTGCTTCTAATCTTGCAACAAGAGCAAAGGTTTCATCAAAATCTATTCGCTCTTCTTGGCAATACCCTTTGGCTACTAATCTTGTTTTGTTTCTTACCAGAGATCCTTCCTTATTCATCTTGTTTCTGAAAACCCATTTTGTGGCAATAACATTCTGATGGGTTGGTCTCTGCACCAATTCACATACTTTGTTCCTTTCAAACTGATTCAGCTCTTCTTGCATGGCTTGAATCCAATGTGTATCCTATACAATGCTTGAGACACATCTTCTGGTTCTTACACCATCTCTAACATCTCCAATGACTAGCTCTGGTGGATGGTCTCTCAACCATCTCACATCAGGTTAAAGCAAATCACCGGGTTCAAATTTGTCATGATTGTGTTGTCTTGAGCAGCTCTTTCATCATCATTTAGCTGCAAACTTTCCAGCTGTCTTTGAGATTCAACTATCTCATCTTCATCTTGGTTGATTACTCTTACTTCAGCTTCAACATAAGGACTCTTCTGCATAGTTGGCTGATTCAGCTTATCAGCTAACTCATCAATGTCTTCTCCATTCACATTGGGTTCATCAAAAACCACATGAATAGACTCTTATGTGACCATAGTCCTCTTGTTCAACACTCTATAGGTTATGTGACCATAGTCCTCTTGTTCAGCACTCTATAGGCTTTGCTCTCAGCTGAGTATCCCAAAAAGATACCTTCATCAGCTTTGGCATCAAAAGCCATTTACATCCAAATATTCTAAAATATGCAACATTTGGCTTTCTCCCAGTCCATATCTCATAGGGAGACTTGGTCAATTTCCTGTTTATCATGCATCTATTTTGAGTATAGCATGTAGTGTTGATGGCTTCAGCCCAAAATCTCTTAGGCAATCCAGCTTCAGCTAACATGGTTCTTGCAGCTTCCTTGAGAGTTATGTTCCTTCTTTCAGCTACTCCATTCTGCTGTGGAGTCCTTGCTGCAGATAACTCATCAGTAGTACCATTTTCAACACAGTACTGAGTTATTATTCCATTGACAAACTCGGTTCCTCTATCAGACCTTATCTTTATAATGGTTTGGCTCTTTTCCTTTTGAACTCTTTTCATCAGCTGTGGTAACCTTTGCAAAGTTTCATTCTTTTTGCACATGAAGATTGTCCATGTATATCTTGAATAATCATCTACCACCACTAAGGTGTATTTCTTTCCACTTATGTTGGCTGGTTCAACTGGACCAAATAAATCCATATGCAAATGAGATCAATATCCTTGTTGAAGAAGGACTAGGCTTCTCCTTGAATGAAGATTTGATATGATTTGCCATCTGGCATGCATCACATACACTTTCCTTCTTGTACACTGAGTCTGGTAATCCTTCCACAAGATGACTCCTTGCAAGCTTGTTGATTGTCTTGAAGTTCAGATGACTCAGCTTCTTGTGCCACAGCCAACTTGATTCGGTGTTGTGCTCTTTTATATAGCAGACAGTGCTTGGTGTAGCAGTAGACCAATCTACCACATACATATTCTTCTGTCTTGATCCTTGCAGCACCATTTCATTTGATTCAGCATCCTTAATCTGGCATAATCCCATATTGAATCGAACATTGTAGCCCTTGTCACAGAGTTGGCTGATGCTTAACAGGTTGAAGTTTAGACCTTCAACATAGGCAACATCTGTGATATATAATCCATTCTTCATGATAGATCCTGTGCCTTTGATTTCACCTGGAGCTTCATTTCCTCCAAATATGACTTTTGCACCTCTAATCTCCTTGAATCTTGACATATTTTTCTTGTTTCCTGTCATATGTCTGGAACAACCACTATCCATGTACCAGGTTTCTTGGCACTTAGTTGTTCCTTGAACCTGCAATCAAGGAAATTAGTTTTTAGGTACCCATACTTGTCTGGGTCCTAAGGGGTTAGTGCTGTAAGATGATCCAACCAACCTATAGCCAAATGACTTGACTTAAGAGGTTGCCATCTATCTGTGCCATAATCATAATTCACTTTGGCATATTGCTTGGGGGCTTTAGGTTCATACAACTGTCTCTTTTGTCTGTATGCATGTGTGTGTGTTTTAGCAATTGCCTTCTTTGGGTAGTTGTGATATTTTTGGGTGTAGTGCCTGGGTGCATATGTGTGCTGATAATAGCTCTTTTGCCTTTGGAATGACCTTTGTTGAGTTGCCATCTAGGCTTGTATTCCATTGGTCTTTGTTGATTTTTCACATTATTCCAATCAGCTTGGCTTGGGTAGTTTCTACCATTCCCATCATATATGGTTCTTTGATAAAACTTCTGGGATTTTTGGTAGCTCTTTTATTCTTCACAGTACTTTCTATTTGGAGTTTGTCGAGGAACTCTGTGGATTTCTTCTCACTCCTCTTAGCATACTCAACTGGCTGTTTTCCTTTCCCTTTATATCCAAGGCCAGTTTGTTTGTGATTGTGCTTTGGAATGAATGTGAGTGCAACATTTGGTGTTTTGGGTTTTTGAGATGCTTCATTACTTGAAGATCCTTTTTCCAAAATCACTCTAGGAGTTTGACTGTGCACAAAGGAATTGAATCCTATACCTGTCTTATCTCCACATTCTTGTTGACTCATGATAAGGTCATCCAATGATTTGGATGCCTTTGTGAATGAAGCAATTACATTTTTAAGATCATTTTCTCTCTTTTCTATAGCAGCTATCTCTGCTATTAGTTTGGCATTTTCAGCCTTCAGCTCTTTGTTCTCATCAACTATGTGACTTAGAGTACTCAGCTCCTTAGTCAGCTGTGAGTTTAGGCTTTTGAGCTGGTTGTTTTCCTCATTTATAATTGAATCACTAGGTGATGAAGTGTGTGTGTCACAATCACTGTCACTTGAATCTGAATGAGATGAGTTAGAGTGTACCTCATCTTCTTGGTCTGGTTGATCTTGTTCTTTAGCCATAAGATAGATCATTGCTTCTTCTTCAGAATCAGTTGAGTTGTCAGCTTCACTACTCTCTCACTCTGCTGCTTGTTTAGACTTAGCTGTCTCAGCAGCCAACATGGCTTTCTTCTTTTCCTATCTTCTTTCTCTGAAGACTTTTCTTTCTTCTTCATTCATGTATTTATTGACTAGGGGATAGGAACAATCAATAGCAAAATGTCTTGGTTGTCTACAGTTCCGACACAGGTTCTCAGTTCTTTGATCAGCTCTTTCTGTCCTTGAGTTATCAGCTCTCTGATACTCAACTCTTTGATGCTCAGCTCTCTTGGGTGACCTGTCTTCCCTTGATTTGCAGGGAGCTGAATGTCTCCTGGAGGATTCACCCTTGTTTCTTTTATAGTTCTTATTGAAGAACTTGTTCAACCTTTTAACCATCAGGGCAATCTCCTCCTGGTCTATGGCTTCCTTGACCTCGGTTCTCTTTCCATCCTTGACTATAAGTGCAGCTGTCTTAGGTACAACTATCTCCTCTTGCTCTTTTCTTCTCAGCTCAAACTCATAAGCTTTGAGATCTGAGAACAACTCATGATTGGATGTTGTTGTGAGGTTCATTGAATGTCTCAGGGCCATGACCTTCATTTCCCATTCAACTGGGAGGCTTCTCAAAATCTTCATACACATTTCCTTTTGTGTATATTCTTTCCCAAGTGATGATAGCACATTTGTGATTTCAGCGAATCTGACATCCAGCTGATCCAAGGTTTCACCGGCAAATATTTTAAAATTTTCAAATTTTTGTACAGCTACAAACAATTTATTTTCTTTAATTTGCTCAGATCCTTCACAAATTAAAGTTAATTCATCCCAGATTTCTTTTGCAGATTTGCAAGATTTGACTTTATTGAACATTGCTTTGTCCAATGTCTTGTAGAGAATGTCCTTGGCCACATTATCCAAGTTGTATCTCTTTCTATCATCATTGGTCCACTCAGTCCTTGGCTTTTCAACCATGGATGGTCTTTCTTCATTGCTTTGCTACTACAGCTGCTATTCTTACAGTCGTGTTCACCTTAAGTATTTGCAGTGGCCCATCCTCTATCACTAGCCACATTTCATCATTTAAAGTAGATAGATGAGCCTGCATACGAATTTTCCAGTCATAAAATTCCGCATCAGTAAACATACGAATGCGTGTCAGATTTGGTTCCATGATAATAACTTTTGCTAAGAATGAAAGATTTTGAAAATACAAGTGTTAAAAATCTTTTAGAAAAGATAGTTCTAGTTCAGTAACCAGTGCAGAAGGCTCAATGAACCAACCGCTCTGATACCACTTGTAGGTCCCAAGAGGTGTGAGTAAGGTTTAGAAGGGGGGGTTGAATAAACCTTACCAAATTTTTGATGTAGTCCTTTTAAAGAAATTACAGAATTAACACAAAAAGCTAAGTCCTTGAGGGACAACTAAGTTAGTTATTCAGCAGAGATAGCCACTCAACAGACTCGATAAAGCTGTTGATAGAATAACTCAGTTGTTTAACCTGAAACTTAACTTGGATGTGTTTGTTTTATCAGCGGAAGACTTAACACCATTTGATTTGTTTCAAACTTGTTTTAACACTTGATTTTAGCACTTGGTTATTAATCTGTTTTGGATAGCAAATAAGTTTATCAGCAAATATAAAGTAGATACGCAGAAATGTAAATGTGCTGAAAAATAAATGACACAGTTAATTTTATAGAGGTTCGAAGATGGGGTAATTCTTCTAATCCTCTCTTCTCCAACTCCTAGATGAATCCACTAAGTAATGATCAATTCACAAAGTGGTTCTTAGTCTAGAGACAAGTCTTGATCACACAGCTGACTTGCTCCTTTGACTAAGTCTAGAGATGCCTTGGTCACACAGCTGGCATCTCTTCCGACTCAGCTTCTTCACAGGGCAGCTGCCTTGCTACTTCAGCTCACTTTCTCAAACTTCTTGGATTTGATCACGAAGCCCTCCAATAACTTGATACTGGTTCGACCTTGAACCTTCCTACAATCCTCTTTGGAAAGTAGACCCCTTTTGATTCTTCAAAAGTTTCCTCTTCAACAGTTTGAAGTTGTCTTTCCTTCACAGCTTTGTGTTGGATTGATTTCCTTCAAGTTTTAGGCTTGAGGATTTGCTTGAATATTTTGAGAATATTTGCAGGTTAATAGCTTTGAATAATGCTTGATTTCTCAGGTGTGCAAGATAACTTTTTCTCAATGAATTTCCTCAGCCTCTTATAGCGAACTTTCAAAAATCTGCCCGTTGAAGAGAGGCTGATTTTCAAAAGACACTTGTGTTCGTTGGCTTGTCTTTTCTTGGTCTTCAATCTTGTGATGTAGACCTTTACTCGTATTAAATGAATGTTCAGCTTTTCAGGTTCTGACACGAGGTGCAGTGCTTCCCATTGGTTTATACCTTTTGCACGCTTCTGGGACGACCACTTTAAGACCTGGCAGCATGGAAGTGTTACTTATTTAAGTAATGTTCTTGACTTCTGTGCAACGAATTCCTTTCAGTTGACTTCTCTTGGCTGCTGCCTATTTCCCCAGGTGACTTGAGTCTGCTCCAATCATTTGAAGACTCAACTGTCACTTTCAACTTGGGACTTGGCTTCTTGAGATGACTTTGACTGACACTTCACACAGCTGTTCCTCAGCTGATACATCCTCAGTCAAGTTCTTGATTTTCCTTCTTCGCCATACTCAGTTATTCCACAACGGTGTCTTCACTACAATCTTCAATTGACTTCTTGTATTTCCATGCATAGCTGTCTTGACTCAGCTTTTCCAGCCCTATCTATTACAATGAAAATTACAAGGAAAATGGGGTTCCAACTTTCTAGTTTAAGTTTTACATGGCATTCATCAAAATCTATAAAATAAATTTCCCAACAAAGTCTTACACCTTTTTTTACCAACAATTATATTTTAGATTAGTTATTATAAATTTACAGAAATTAAATGCAGAATATAATGACACAAAATTCATGCGATCTTCATTTATATCTAAATCTGGTTTGAACTTGAACCTCACTATATTTCCGTCACTTCTTGGAAATCTTGACCCCTTTGCTTTTAAACAAATTATTTCCTCTTCAACTTTCAAGAACAACTTCTATCTTCCATGTGAATGAGTTGGATAAAGTTCCTTTCGATGTAGGCATGAGGATATATGAGTTTTCGCTTGAGAGAGTATTTGCAGATATTGCTTGAACGCTTGTAAGTTCGAATAATTGCTCTCTTTTGTGTCGTATTTTTCTCTGAAAATCCCTCAGACTTTTATAGTTGGAGTTCAAATTTTATCCATTGAAGAGATAGACAAAATTCAAACTCTTACTTTTGTTAGTTCGCTTGTCATGTTTCTGCAACATTGATGTTAACCCAACCTTTGAATTTTAGTACTTGCAGGATCCAGAAAAGGGTTCAGAGTTCTGCAGGCTTCTCATTGGCCCAACCTTCTTGCACTCTTTCAATAAAACTTCTTTAAGGTTATAGGTCTGTCTTCGTTACCAAAATAGGTAAGTCTTTGACTTTCAACTCAACGGACTTCTTCAATTGTCTTTAAGTTCTTCAGTTGCTTTATCCTTTAAGTTTAGTCTTCTCTATCATTTCTTGGTTGACTCCGCTGTACGTTTTCTGAAAGACTTAGCTAATTTACTTCACTGAATCTCTTCTGATCCACTCAACTGCGATTCAACTAATTCTTCTGTTCATTCTCTAGCAAGTCTTCTGCATATCCTACTTAGCTGCTAGTGACTCAGCTATTTTATCTAACTATTAAAAAGTAGAATGTACATACAAAATTGGGGTGATTGGAACAATACAAAGTTTTCTAAGCACCAACAAAATATATACAATAAATTTCCTAACAAAGCCGTTTTTTTGTTAAGAACTTAAAGAATGATTTATTACATTAGTAATCTCCTTTTAGGATAATAATACTTGTTTATCCTCTCATATATGAGGCTTGCACTTGCTCAAATATAAACTTAAATAGAAAAACCTAAATTTTCTTAAAATTAAACACTCAGCTATTACAAATGATGTTTTATTTTTTGAAGACTAATGATGGTTGTTCGATGCATTTAGCCTTCAGAAGATCTTGTTTATATAGAGGTAAGGGATGCCTTTATACACTTGAATTATTGCTTCCACTTGCTAAAAGAAGTGGAGGCTTACTCAGCTTAACATGGCTTGAGTCCCGCTTTGTCTGGTATCCAAGGCATGTTGATAAGGCTCTAAAGCTTGCTGACTCGTTTCTTTCATCTTTTAGTGTAGTGGAAAGAATCCTTTAATGCTTGTCTTGTCCCACCTTTTGTCTTTTTGGAAAGTGGGTATCCGCGTTCTTGGAGTCATATGTCTCCTCCTAGTATGTGGGGAAATCTATTTTTGTGATCCCCGAATTATTAAATACTTTTGCAGTTTTTGTGACTTTTCTTCTTCGTCTTCGGGATGTCTCAAATCAATATTTGGTTAGAATCATTTGTCGAATTCTGGCTCTTTTTGATTTGCACATTTTGGGAAAATACGATTTTTCCCAATGACGAATATGAGCCATATTGAAATATTTCTGACAATGTTCTTTACTCCCCGACAACTTGTTTTCCCAAAGAAGATTTCTCCTTTTCTCGAATAAGTCATATGTGAATAATGTTGTTTTTCTTGTCATTGTGTATAACATAAATGATCCATTAATTGAATTTTGATAAAACTTGAATGAAAACTTGACTTTGTCCATCTCTGTAAGACACACCCATAATCCCCATGCTCGTCTTATTGAGATTTGATCTCCAGTAAAGGACATAACCAAAGGAATTTCTTCTAAACTTGCTACGGTGATAGTTCTGAAAACTCGTTCATATGATCTTCGAAGCTTGATGTAGTGAAAGGCCTCATGATTACCTTTTCCAATAGGTTTCAGAGTTGTACTAATAAATACAATTCCAAAGTATCCCGCATTTTAGGCTTTCATTATTTGACCAACACTGGTACACAGCTTCCTAGATCCATTTTGGTGATTATTTAATCTCAAGGAAAGCTGGGGAGGTAGTATAGATCGAAGCCAGAGCTCCAAATCATACCACGACTTCACAATACTGGCATCCAATTTGCCATCTAAGTAATCTAATCTTTTCTGGTTTAGATTTAATTTTATTTTTCAAAAAAGCCTTGCCACTAGAATTATCAATTTTTAAGGTGAACTTTTTAGCCAGTAAAAAATATTTTAATATCTAACTGCGAATACCTCATTCTCATTGATATGTCACCAGTTTGCTTCACTAACTGAAAATAGACCGATGCAATATTGGCATTGCACTTCTCCATTTGTTGTGTCTTTGGTAATCACTGGCATCTGTGTAAAGAATTAGTTTATCCTCGTCATTTAGAATAGCCAGTTTTGGAAGTCTTTTGGAAACTTCTTTGAGCTACTTAATTCCTTCTCAGTGTTCATTACTCTCTTGAATCCTATATCTTTCTTGAGTAATGGGTTGAACACCTTTCTGTAATGCGCTAGACTGTTGATAAACATTGAAAATTGATGACTCCAAGAAAACTCTAAAGTTGCTTCTTGTCTTTAAGGTCATCTGGAAATCCTTGTATGTTTTCCACAATATGATTTTTGAAGAATGGTTCCAGATTAAATCGATCTCAATTCCAAGGAACTCGATATGTCTTGTGGTGATTACTACTTTCTTTTCAGATAACACTAACCTTTCTTTGTGGCAAACATCAGAGAATACTCCAAATGGTTAGGATGTTCCTTCATGCTCTTTGATGCATTAAGTATGTCATCAATGTAAACAAACATGAAATTTAGTAATCTTTAAAAATATTATCCATCTATCTTTGAAATATCTGAGGTGCGTTAGCCAGTCCCATAGGCATCACATTCTGGATATAATGTCACTACGGTGTGGAGAAAGGTGTGAATTTCTTACTTTCTTTCTTCATCTTTATCTCGATTGAAACCGCAGTTTGCAATCAAACTTTGAGAACACTTTGGCATTCTTGATGCAATGTACCAGGTGTTCTCTGCTTGGAATATAATATCCATCAAAATCCAAGATATTATTAATCCATTTGTAATTAACAACTAACCTTGGTTTTCCTGATTTAATTTCTCCATGGTTTCGAACTAGAAATCATGGATTGTTGTATGGAGATGCTCCGATCCGACTTCGATTAACTTAAGGTCAAAATGTTCCTTTAGTATTGTCTGCACATCCTTATGATCTTCTTGGTTCATAAGGATTAGCTAGTATCTTACGAGCTCATTCCCCCTTCATTCTTTGACTTTCAAGGATGCTTTGAGCGCATTTTTCTCCCACCATACTAGATTATCTTCATTAAAATTCCTTTAAAATTTTCTCTTAATATCCTCCAGTCTAACATGTTCTTTAAGAGTAGCTTCAGGTTGTGGGATATCTTGTAAACTAGCTTTTAGAAGCTAAAATATTTCGGTTTTAATACTTACTTCCATAAAACTGCCTAGATTGTCAATTCGCAATTGAAGGATTGCTTCTCTATATTTTCTTCGATCCTTTATTTTTAGGAATCAAAGTTTTCCTTCTCGGAATCTCTGGACTATAATCTTATGATCACATATGGCTGTGAAAATAAGCTTTCTTGTCTCATTTTCTTGTGTAAATCTTTTGAATTTTGTAGGAAATTATGTCCTAGCAAGACATATGCTCATGTATCGTGAAAATAAATTAGTGGTGTTTTAACCTTATACCATGGGGTACCTTCTGCTCCACCAATCATAATTTATCTTGTTTATTCCTCGCTTATGGATCAATTGTTTTAGAGAAATCTCTTCTGGCCACAATTGGTAAATCCTCTCCAATTTCACTAGGAAAAACCTCTAGCTTTGAATACATATTTTGGCACCTGAATCTATATAGTTGCGAAATACTCTGTCTTGTCATACTTCATATAACATTACGATAGAAATGTATATGGAGAATGGAATATTGGTCATCTAATTTTATGTCTTTTATCGGCTACCGTAAATTCCATTTCATCTTGTAATCTTTCCCAAAGTCTCTGGTCCTTAGAAATTCTATCCCAAGTCATAATTGCTCTGGGAATTTTCTTGTCATTCATGTGATAGTCAGTTCAATTACACCCATCTTTAGGCTTCCTTGATACCTCCCAACTAGAGGTTGTTGGAGGTAATATAGAACATCAAAAGAAAAAATATTATCCTTTAGAGTGATGTCGAATATTACTTCAACTTCTCTTCATCCGTTTGGCCATTTCAGCTCTCCTTATCTTTTGCATATATCTGGGATTCGTTGAACAATACTTGATTATTTATTCTTCCCAACGGTTGATGCTGACACTCATGTCTTGTTCAAAAGACACCCTTTATGGTTCAACCATAAAACTTCAACTTCTATTGAAGACTAGTTGATCCTGGATTTTCATATTAATCTCTTTTATTGTTGGAGATTCAGTAATTTCTGTAGAACCACTCGTGCAAAGTCCTCAAAGATTCTAGGGGATTTAATAAATTCTTTTCTCAAGAACACTTCTCTATGATGTGTATTTGAGATTTCATAAGAAATCATGTATGTAATTGAGTATCATTTGTTTCCTTCTTTCAACTAATTTGTTCTTTTGAAATCTTGATGAAGGGTCAAAACTATGTTAAAATTTTGATCTCCCAAAGTTATGTAATTCTAGGGTAGACATTAAATACCGATTTTCCTGCATATGAATTTCTTGTAACTGCTCCAAGACATGAATCCTTGAGAATTGATATTCACTTATCAAAGATAGCAAGATTGAGTGGAGAATCAATTCTTTCTTTGAGTGTTGCCTTTGTGATAACCTTAATGACTCCACGAGAGTGTATTTGCAACTTTCCTTTGGGCTTTTCTCCTGATCTCTTGGATTTCTTGACAAAGGATCAATTACGTCTCGATTGAATCACTAGAAAACTCCATTGGAATGGCGAATTCTCCAGTAGTTACTCTATGGATAATTTGGTGACTTCTATTCTGAAATCCCATCTTATGTAATGTGTTTTGCATATAACCCCAATTGTAAATCCACCGTACATTTGAAGCTTTGGATTTTCCTTCATAATTCTCATTAGAGTTTTTTGAGAAACCGTAGTATGAGAGAGGAATCCTAACATATCCTCTCTAATGTTTGCTGAAGAAACTCATCTTAACTCTGATTCTGAACTGGACTCACTTCCATCGTCATAATAGATCTCTTCTACATAGATGCTTTCATCTGAGGAATTGATAAACATGTACTAGATCTTGATAGTAGACAACTTTCTCAAATTCTAGTGTTGCTTCGAACTGACTGACTACTCGTATTTGATTGCCTGTGCAATCTATTTAGATATGCCCTTTTCTCCACATGTGCGGCAATTACAATCTTTAAAACTTTCATTAAATCTAGTGCGACCTTGTCTGATAGTCCTTCTTCCTGGGGTTCTACTAGTGCTTCTTTAGTTAGAGCCCGATGAAAGTTCTTCAATTGCATCTCGATTGAATCACGAGTGAACTTCATTGGAATTGAGAATTCTCCAATAGTTACTCTGTGAATAAATGCCTTTTCCATAGACCCGATTGGAAATCTATCGTATATTTAAAGCTTTGGATCTTCCTTCATAATTCTCATCAGAGTTTTATGAGAAATTATAGTATGAGAAAGGAATCCTAACATATCCTCTATAATTATTTGCTGAAGAAACTCTTCTTCACCCTGATTATGGTATTGACTCACTTCTATCGTCAGAATAGATATCTTCTTCATAGATGCTTTAATGTAAGGGAATATCCTCAAATCGATAAACATGTAATATATCCTGATAGTAGACAACTTTCGAACTGTTTGACCCATCGTCTTTGATTCTCTGGGCAATGTGTTGAGATATGCCTCTTTGCTCCACCTGTTCATCAATTACAATCTTTAAAACTTTCATTAAATATAGTGTGACCTTATCTGAAAGTCCTTCTTCTCGGGGTTCTACTGGTACTTTTTTAGTTAGATCATAATAAAGATGCTTTACTCCTGTTAGGTATTGGTCTTTGTCCTGATTTGTAACTTCGGCCCTTTTGTTTTAAACTACAATATTCTAAGCCTTCATGAAGACCTACCCTTTTTCCTGTTACTTCCACGATTGTATGGATGGAATCTCAGCTTCTTTCTTTTGAGCATTTGTGGTTGACTTCCAACAACTATTGGAATGTCATCATCGTTGCACTATAGAGGAATTATTTTATTGATCTCTTGCAATATCTTGTAGTTTTTGTGAAGTGTTGCTTGATGGCACCATTCAGATAGTTTTTTCTTCAGAAAAGACATTCTTCAGGCCACCATATCCAGGTCATCTACACCCTTGTATTCCGTGATTAGCATTTCTCTCCAGGGACTAGGTATTTTCGCAAAGAATAATTGTGAAGCTTCTTTATCATCCACCTTAGTCATCCAACTATACTCGGTGAACAGCTTCATACATTCGTCAATATGATAAATATCATGTAACTCGAGGCAATAGAGGGCTTGTTTATATCTCTTCTTTTTCTCTTCTTCCAATCCCTCAAAATATATGATGCTAAAGTGCATTTTAATAAACTTTTCCATATTATCGACTATTCCTTTCAATGACTCTCTAGCTGTAACATTACTTCGCACCTCTAGATTTGTCATCCCATGCAATCTTCACTGATCCTTCTACGCTCATCTCAAGAAGTAAGATGAACCCCTTCTCAAGATCAAGTGTTCCCGAGGACTTATCGATTTTAATTGGAATATCCAAATTTAACATTAACCCATACGGATGGATAGGATCCAGTTGTGATTTTCCATATGGTGTGTTATACAAATTTGGCCTTTTGGAACATTTTTTTGTTTCCGCCAAAACTACATGATTTCCTCGTGTGGTAAAATCTCCACCGTTTGGCATTGGTTCATTCCACATGGTGTGAACCAGAACTTTTTGCTACATTGGGATTTGATGGTGGTGGTGGTGGCACTTGGTTATCTGAGGTAACAAATGTCGTAGATCCGTCCATAGTATTCATCTTTAATTCTACAATACCTAAACTTGTAAAGGATTCTGCATGGTCATGTAGATCTTCATGATTGTTTTTCTCCATATCCATCATTTTTGGTTTGTGATTGAATTTCCTTTGATGATAGCAATGAGTTTTTCATCTTCTATCATGCGTCTTACAACTTTGGTTAGTTTTTAAGTTTGGTGTAAATAGGGTATCATTATGAGCATGGTTTGTCGTCCAAATTCTTGACTCATTTCTAAATATCACAAACGATTTCAAGATTTTTCTTCTAATATTTAATCATCTGTTCCATCTGGATTTGGATCTGATGGACTATACTTGTCATTGTTATGGTGGTTGCCATAATTTCGCACCATCTTCTGGACCTCTCTAAGATATTGGGAAAACTTAGATGTGTTGGGCATAATCTCTCTCCATCCTATTATTCTTTACAAACATAGGCTTTGGTACCATTTTAGAGGATCGCGAGACCTTATAGGAGCAAATGTAGAAAATACAATAATTCTTATAACTTGGGAGGTAAAGTGCAACAACTTTAAAAGTTTTGTGAAAAACTAACTAATATGTCCATAGGGATAAGTCAGGATTTCTAGGCAAAGTTTGAAATTTTACATTGTTGAGGATGGAAAGTGTAACCTTTTATAGTTCCAAGGGCAAAGGGTAAAAACTAGTTCAGTTTTGGGGGTTCACTGTATTTATCCCTACAATTTATATTAGATTTCAACAAGATCCTAAAATACAATTTTAATCATTTAATTTTATTTATTAGATATTGACTTTCCATTTTAATTTTAATAAGTATATATTCCCTTCATTATTCAATGATTAATAAAAAAGGAAAATCGATTGAATTGCTGGCCAAGTAACATATATATGAAATTGACATTAATTTCACAAAATGATTCATAAATGAAAAATTAATGTATTGCGATTTACCAAAAAACCAGTCTTTCCAACTTAGTTCCATTCTGTAACTTTTATTAATATTCTAGTATAGGAAAAATAATGACATAATTTGTAATTAAAAAAATTCATATCCGATTGTAGGTCTCAAGGGGTGTAAGTAAAGTTTAGAGGGGGGTTGAATAGACTTTACTAAATTTTTTGTCACGCCCCAGACGGGACGCGACGACGATCCATAACTTAAATAGAAATAAACCCAACAGTCCAGACAAATATCAACGAGAACCCAATGAGACAGAGTCTAAATAGCAGCGGAAAAGTGAAACAGAGTCTAAAGCAGCGGAAATAAAATGAATAAAGTACGAATTACAACTTAAGTTCCAACAAAATCCAAATACATCCGACATAATAACCTGAATAAGTTTACAGGCCAAAACTAAACAAAATGTAAAGTACAATATCCAAATCTTAATCGTCAAAGGGTCCTACGCCCTTAAATTACAGTCAAAGAGAGAAAAGAGTAGCAGGATAAACGGGAGTCCGACATCAATAGAAGTACATGAAATAAGAAAGATCATCAGTAAAAAGGTGCAAGATCGACAAACAGGGCGAGGGTCATCAATCTGTGGCCGGTTCGAAATCTTCAATATAGTCCCCATCTAAAGGTTAGAAAACAGGTGGGGATGAGACAGGAATCTCAGTGGATGGGGTGATCGTGTGCAAGTGTGGCGCAATATATAGTTAATGTGAGAAAACAGTTATATGGAAACGCGTGAGTATGATGCATGAATTCACACACAGTTCGCAAGCGTCGTGATAAAATATTAAATAATATACTTATACAGTTCAGGAAAACAGTTCATGGTCACACATGCACTATGTGATTCAGTCGAGACAGATAGGATTGCGTACGGAAGTGTAACGCCAATCCCATGCCAGGCAAATAATGGTTGCGTACGGATTTGTAGCGCCAACCAATGCAAAACAGGTAGAGATTGCGTACGGAAATGTAACGCCAACCAAAACGGGCCGATAACTCCGAAATCGTGTAGATCAGACAGCGATTCCTTCGTTCTTCCTTGTAACTCCCCAGTCAGTATGGTCCAAGACCGGCACCTTATCGCTCCGTAGGCAAAGACAAAATCCACATTGGAGCTTGCAAGGCTCGGATCTGTCATAATCATGATTATACCTCAGTACTACGACCCGCTTCCCTTGGACAAACTCCGTCCCTCCGTTGCGGGATTAGGACGATGGGGCCGGAAGAGTGGAATAGCGAACAAGCCGCCGGTTCCGTCCCGACGTATCCATTCCGATTGTGAGCCCGACACACCAAGTTGACTCGAGCGGGAAAGTAATTACAAGTGCGGGTAGTCAACCAGCAATCAGTATTATTAATTCGGGAAGCGATTTTAGGAAAATTTTGAAAAGCGCGAGTGGTAATTATGGCGTTGGTGGAGTTTTGGATGAAGATGATTATTGGAAGGATAAGCAACCTTCGATATCTTGAAAGATTAGGTGGGACATAAGTCCCGTTATAGATTCAAAATCGCAAGGTGAGGAAGTCGCTCCGCGATCGGGTATTAATCGGTCAAATTGATCCGATAAGTCAAGGGTTTTTGGGAAAGTAAAATATTTTAATTAAAACTCCAAGTCAGAGGGTCCAGGGCTATTTTAGTAAAAGAGAAAAATAATTTGAGTTAGGTCCTTTATAAAAGAAAAATTGTGATTTAGCCTCGTTTTGTAAAACTAACACTTTTGGGGTTAAAAATTGAATAATTAAATATCCCGATCTTGAAAAATTATGAGGTCAGTTCCTAAATTCTCCAAATTGTCCAGAGATTCAGGTTTTAAAGTTTTGAGGTCGAGTTTTTATAAAAATCTCACATTGGCCCCAAATTTGTAAGAATTGCCAATTCGGATATTAAGTTTCAAAAATTCGGAACTCACAAACCGGAAGGGCTTTTAATGTGATTCCAGTTGGAAAATATCACTAAGGTTAGTAGGATATTGGGACAAAAGCAGTTTTTAAAAGAAATATGTGTAGGTCCTTTAACCTTTGAAAATATCATTTATGTCCCATTTTGAAATAATTGCCTTTAAGGCTTTTAGGGGTCCAATTGTTATGTAATTTGAACCTTGGGTCCAAAATATAATTAAGTTATAGTTAAGTTAGCATTTACAGGTTCATGGGCTGCATAAGTCCTGGAAATTTCATTTGGGTCCTCAAGTTTAATATTTTACACATTAGTCCCTCAATTTTAGTAAAATTGTTTCCAAGCCCTAACCACTTGGATTTTTGGAACACCTTTAAAATATGTCATTCCCAGTACCTTAAGAGTAAAAATTTCAAATATTAAAGTTAAGGTCTGGTGCAGTTTTAAAAAATTGCAAAATAGCCCTTAAACTTTCAAAATTTTACAATCTAGTCCTTGGGCTTTTAAAGGTTGATTTTATTTATCTTAAAACTCTTAAAACTTTATTAAAATGTCCAAAAGTCATTTTTGAACCTGAGTACAGTCCCAAATTTCGAAATTTGCAGAGGGGTCCCTTAACTTTTATTTTCTTGCAATTTAGTCCACCAACTTTCCATTTTTGCATTTTTAAGTCCAAAATTGAAATTTAATCAATTATGCTCGACTTTTCCAGATTATATTTCATCCAAAACATATATTTTAAAGATCATACACATGCATGTCCAATACATACAAGAATTCATCAATTAAAACATTAAAGTGTACATGCATGCACCTAAAATTCAATAAATAATAATTTTGAGCAACTCTTGAGAATTTTCATTATTTGATATATAAAATTGACATGCAATACATAGATTTTATATATCTCAAGGCTCATGATCAAAGTTTCTACATGCATTTAATCAAAACACCTAAAAGTTGGAAAATATTTTTCCACCCACCTTAAATTTGGAAATTGTGAAATAAAAGGATAATTTCACAATTTTTGGATGAGGCTTCTTAGGTCAGCCCCTAAGTCAAGAAAATATCAAAATTTGGAGTTAGAAAAATGAGAGAAAAATTAAGGAGAAAAGAAGGAAATAAGGAAATGAAAAGGACTACACTTTACCTTGTGTAGTAGATATTTGGAGACTAGTTGAAGCTCAAAAATTGGAAATTTTGGCTCAACACCAAAATCTCTAAGGTCAGCCCCTATTTCTCAAAAATGAAAAAGGGGTTTTAAAATTTGGAAAAATTAGAAAGAATAGGGAAGAAGGGTAGTAAATTCTTACCTTGTAGTCTAATTTCTCTACTATTTTCTTCAAGTCTTCAAGTTTCACCACCATGCATGCATGTCTCCAAGTGGTCTTCTAAGTACCTCAAAATCCAAAATTCAAGCTTATATTAAAAAGAGAAGGTGAGGTAGTAAGAATTTAAGTTGAATTGAGGAGTGAAATTTCTTACCTTGAGATAGGGGTGTTCGAATTTTTAGTGTTTAAGTGGTAAGATTGTTTGTTTTGGTTACATGTTTGAAGAAAGAAGTATGTTTGATGTTAGGAAGAAGATGTTCTTGAAGGTTTGAAGGTAGGCTTGAAGATGTGAAGAACTTGTGTTTGAATTTTTGAAGATGTGAAGAAGTGGTACTTGAAGATATGAAGAACTTATGTTGAAGATTTGAAGATGTGAAGAGTTGGTGTTTGAAGGTTTGAAGATATGAATGGATTTTGTTTGAATGTTTGAAGATGTGAATGAATCTTAGAGAGAGGTTAGAGAGAAGGAGGAGAATTAGCTTGAGAGATGAAGGTGTTGGGTGAAAAATGAATTTTTTGTTAAATTTTGGCCTAATGGCCGTCCACTTTGGGGAAGAGAGGGGGAGAAATTCTTTTGATTAATTTGTGTCTTGTAATTTGTCTCTTGCATGGAGACAAAAGGTGAGTCAAGGTATGGGTCAAATTAGAATGTTGAGAGGAATAAGAAGAATGTTGGGAAGAATAGAATATGTTGGGGAATTTAATGATATAAAATTGAGGTATAAGATAATGTGTATAATATTTGAATTAATGGTATAATTATACACAAGATGACCAATACAAGGTGTAAGTGTACAAGAGTTGGATGATATTTCTACACCAAATTCATCACCAATGTCGTCCAATTTAAGGGTATTATGGCAATTCCATATTTTTTTTTTGTCCCAAATTTGATGATAATAGATGAAATATATCAATCTCCAAAATATTTAGTGATTTCCTTGATCACTTGTAAGTCTCATGATCACTTAATCTAAATCAAAGTCTTAATTCTATAAGGTAAAAGTCTCTAAAATAAATAGTCCCTTAAAATTCTAAGGTGACTAATAAATACAAAAATAGTAATAATGATCAATCAAGTGATCATAAATGAGGAATAGAATTAATGATGATCATGATCACAAGTAATTAAATAAAATGAAATAAAATACAAAATATATATTATTATTAATTACCCGTCAAAATGACGCGGTAAAATAGTCGATCAATGTATAAATGACAATAAGCATCAATTAATAGCTTTGGGAAAATCGGGGCTTCACATCCTTCCCTCCTTAAAAGAATTTGGTCCCCAAATTCTCTTCAGAATAATTCTGGATATTGATTCCTTATGTCTACTTCCATTTCCCACGTTGCGTCTTCGTCTCGGTTGTGGTTCTGCCACACCACTTTAACCATCGGAATTTCTCTCTTACGCAATTGTCGTATCTGCTGATCAATGATCCGGATCGGCCTCTCGGTGTAGGATAGATTTTCCATTAGAGGAGGAGTATCTCGAGTGATGATATGCTCGGGATCTGGTTGATACTTCTTCAATCTTGATACGTGGAATACATCGTGCATTCCCGCATATGGTGCTGGTAACTCGAGTCGGTAGGCTAATTTCCCGATCCTCTGTAAAATCTTGTAAGGTCCAACATATCTCGGACTCAACTTGCCTCCTTTCTTCGGATTGATCAATCCTTTCCGTGGTGAGAGTCTGAGAAATACTTCATCACCGACTTCAAATTCCAAATCCTATCTTCTCTTGTCCGCATAACTCTTTTGGCGGCTCCGAGTACTTGAAATCCGCTCCTTGATCGCTTGACCTTCTCCATAGCCTCTGAACTAAGTCGACCTTTGGAATCGAGGCGACTTTCGTTTCTCTTTCGAGTCCATTGGTCATCAATCTCCCGAGTGTAGTGGGGATCTACATTTTCGCCCATATAATGCCTCGTAGGGTGCCATCCCAATCGTGGCCTGATAGCTGTTATTGTAGGCGAACTCGGCTAATGGTAAGTGCGAATCCCAACTTCCTTGAAAATCCAGTGCGGGCTCGCAACATATCTTCAAGAGTTTGAATTGTTCGCTCGGATCCCCATCGGTTTGTGGATGTCTTCTTTGTCTTTGAAACTTAGTGAGGTACCCAATTTCTCGTGCAAGCACTTCCAAAATGCGGAGACAAACCTCGGGTCTCTGGGATACTATATCGACCGGTACTCCATGCGGTCGAATGATTTCTCGATATAAATCATGTGCAAGTTTATGCAAGCTATCAGTTTTCTTGATGGGTAAAAAGTGTGCAGATTTCGTGAGTCGGTCTACAACTACCCAAATAGCATCATGGCCTCCTCTGGTCCTTGGTAGACCCGTCACGAAGTCCATCGTTATGTGTTCCCATTTTCACTCGGGAATCCTCTTCTGAAATAATTCCTTTCGAATTCTAGATGAGATTCATACTTATTGTATCTATTCATGAAGGATCTATCCCATCCTCAATATCAAAACTTAGGTGGCCTAGAGGCGCTTATATTCGATCCAAATTTCCATCAGCCAATTTCCAATAATCATTCTGCAAAAATATCTCTAACAACCTTAGTGGTACGCAAAATTTCTTGTCATCACCTTGTAATAGACACTATTCATAGTACCCTATTCATGTGATCCGTAACATTGACACCACTATTCGATTATCACTTAGCCAATCATTTCTATTCCACATACCGTTCTAATGTACTATTCCCATAATTATTAGTTCAAAATGTACCTCTTATAATTCAAATCCCGAATATATCCTTGCTTGTCACAGCTAGTCAATGCTTCATTTACCTAAGAGAGTGATACTCATTATAATAGAGTCGGTTTAACTAAATAGTAGATACCTATTCATATCGTGGTATATTTCCTCGAACAATTGGTAGTAGATTTCATCGCTAAAAGTGCACGATCAACCCATAATCTCCACCCATCAACATATAATAGTCGAGACCTCAGTAATCATTTAATAAGTTATTTCCAAAGTTGTAATCATATGAGTCGCTCCTTCAAAAATCTTGATAGCAATCTCAATTTCCCATATCCATACGGTCCTTGATTATTCCAGATAAATGTGCACATCTCATATACTTTATATAGAATACTATTATCCGTCTCCTCCGAAATTAATCAATACTTAGTACTCAATAACTAAGTCAAAATCAATCAAATTCCTATATCATGTGAGTGCCTAGATCACCATAATATTCCGAATACTCACAAATAATCATTATCCCAAATTTAATTCACAATTGAGATATCGTAACTGAAAAAATATTTAGTGACAATATCCAGTTGAGACCCTATAATCGTCATATCCTTGACGTATTTTATCCACGATACCAAACACCAAGTAAAATTTGCTTATTTAAGCATGTAGAAGTATTTAGAAAGAATAACACAATGGCACATCATCGGTAAATCATACTTAGTAATTTCCACACAATCATTCTCTAAAGTAATATCATTAGGCATCTAACTTCTATAATATATCATCTGACACAATTATATACTGTCAAGTGATAACCTTATATCCTCCATGTCTCATCATAATGGGGCATTATAGCCTTCAAATCAAGAAATTTCTAAATCACCTACATCCAAAATTAGGCATATCCATTAATGAAAAATTCGAATACACCCATGAAGTCCAACACTAGTAATACCGAGTCAAAGATACATCTGAACCAAAATACAACTGAATCTAATACAACAGGAAGCAAGGTACATCATGGTGGAAAAGTGTCTACAATAACGAAAGCACAAACTGACAATCAAGCTAGCTAATCAGTGAGATCGCCATCATCGTCACTAGCAGCTATGTCCATAACCGGGGCCTGGTCAGGCTGAGGTGGTGCCTCAACCTCGGGCCAATCCACGAAGTCCAACCATCGCTCGAATCCCGAGCCTCATCGAGTGGAGCGCCTCGAGTGCCTCCGGCTCTCCAATGTCGATCGGATCCTCCTCGGATCCTCCTCGGCGTCAGGTACGGGTTCCACCTCGGGCGGTGGCAATGGCTGAGCATTAGCTGCCAAAGCAGCCTCCAGTGCGGCATCTCTCTGAGCTAGGGCCTATGTAAGGTCCTCTATGACTGTCATCTGCTTGATGAGGGTCTCCTCCAAGCGCTCGACGGTGTCGCGGGATAGGCGGGCGTCAATCTCCCATTTACGCGGCCATCACTTGCCCTTTTCATCTTCTCTTCGCATGTTATCCAGGCGCTCCTGGATACTCTGTATTTGGTCCTCCCGCGCTATTATGGTGTTATCGCGATCCTTGATGACAGTGGTCAGTTCGTTCTTTTCATCTTGGCTCCTTGCCAAGCGCTGTGTCAGGTCCCTGTTACGCTGGCGCTCCTCGGGTAGCTCTGAGGTCGCTCGATTACTCTCCCGGTGCCAGTGAATTGCGTGTGCCCAGTAGTACTCCCGCTTGGCACGGGCATGGAATACATCCCACCATGTAAGCGGCGTCGGCTCCATCCTGATCGAACAAAACTAAGGCGGATCAGTCAAAGGTAAAGGAAAGATAAGGAGGGAATAAGGAAAGAATGAACAAGGAAGTCAGTCAAGAGTCAACTAAGTCAAGACAAGTATGACTATGGAATCTCCAAATATGCGTTCTAACTTAGTTCAAACATCAATAAGACGGTTCTATGCCAATTTGAAATTGTTTTCACACTTAATTGGTCAAGTCGCGGTACTAAAAACACAGACCGAGGGTCCTATCGTGGGTCAGCTCGGTGTAAGTTTCCATCTTACTAGCCGAGCTCTGATACCACTCTAACTGTCACGCCCCAGACGGGACGCGACGATGATCCACAACTTAAATAGAAATAAACCCAACAGTCCAGACAAATATCAACGAGAACCCAATGAGACAGAGTCTAAATAGCAGTGGAAAAGTGAAACAGAGTCTAAAGCAGTGGAAATAAAATGAATAAAGTACGAATTACAACTTAAGTTCCAACAAAATCCAAATACATCCGACATAATAACCTGAATAAGTTTACAGGCCAAAACTAAACAAAATGTAAAGTACAATATCCAAATCTTAATCGTCAAAGGGTCCTACGCCCTTAAATTACAGTCAAAGAGAGAAAAGAGTAGCAGGATAAACGGGAGTCCGACATCAATAGAAGTACATGAAATAAGAACGATCATCAGTAAAAAGGTGCAAGATCGACAGGCAGGGCGAGGGTCATCAATCTGTGGCCGGTTTGAAATCTTCAATATAGTCCCCATCTAAAGGTTAGAAAACGGTGGGGATGAGACAGAATCTCGGTGGATGGGGTGATCGTGTGCAAGTGTGGCACAATATATAGTTAATGTGAGAAAACATTTATATGAAAACGCGTGAGTATGATGCATGAATTCACACACGATTCATAAGCGTCGTGATAAAATATTAAATAATATACTTATACGATTCGAAAAAAACGATTCATGGTCACACAGGCACTATGTGATTCAATCGAGACAGTAGGATTGCGTGCGGAAGTGTAATGCCAATCCCATGCAAGGCAAATAATGGTTGCGTGCGGTTTGTAGCGCCAACTAATGCAAAACAGGTAGCGATTGCGTACGGAAATGTAACGCCAACCAAAACGGGCCGATAACTCCGGAATCGTGTGGATGAGACAGCGATTCCTTCGTTCTTCCTTGTAACTCCCGAGTCAGTATGGTCCAAGACCGACACCTTATCGCTCCGTAGGCAAAGACAAAATCCACAGTGGAGCTTGCAAGGCTCGTATCTGTCATAATCAAGATTATACCTCAGTACTACGATCCGCTTCCCTTGGACAAACTCCGTCCCTCAGTTGCGGGATTAGGACGATTGGGCCGGAAGAGTGGAATAGCAGCCGAGCTGCCCGGTTCCATCCCCGACGTATCCATTCCGACTGTGAGCTCAACACACCAAGTTGACTCATGCAAGAAAGTAATTACAAGTACAGGTAGTCAACCAGGCAGTCGAGTATTATTGATTTAGGGAAGGAGTTTTAGGAAAATTTTTGAAACGCGCGAGTGGTAATTATGGCGTTGGTGGAGTTTTTGGATGAAGATGATTATCGGAAGGATAAGCAACCTTCGATATCTTGAAAGATTAGGTGGGACATAAGTCCCGTTATAGATTCAAAATCGCAAGGCGAGGAAGTCGCTCCGCGATCGGGTATTAATCGGTCAAATTGATCCAATAAGTCAAGGGTTTTTGGGAAAGTAAAATATTTTAGTTAAAACTCCAAGTCATAGGGTCCAGGGCTATTTTAGTAAAAGAGAAAAATAATTTGAGTTAGGTCCTTTATAAAAGAAAAATTGTGATTTAGCCCCGTTTTGTAAAACTAACACTTTTGGGGTTAAAAATTGAATAATTAAATATCCCGACCTTGAAAAATTATGAGGTCAGTTACTAAATTCTCCAAATTGTCCAGAGATTCAGGTTTTTAAAGTTTCGAGGTCGAAGTTTTATAAAAATCTCACATTGGCCCCAAATTTGTAAGAATTGCCAATTCGGACCTTAAGTTTTAAAAATTCGGAACTCACAAACCGGAAGGGCTTTTAATGTGATTCCAGTTGGAAAATATCACTAAGGTTAGTAGGATATTGGGACAAAAGCAGTTTTTAAAAGAAATATGTGTAGGTCCTTTAACTTTTGAAAATATCATTTACGTCCCATTTTGAAATAATTGCCTTTAAGGCTTTGAGGGGTCCAATTGTTATGTAATTTGAAATTTGGGTCCAAAATATAATTAATTTATAGTTAAGTTAGCATTTCCAGGTGCATGGGCTGCATAAGTCCTGGAAATTTCATTTGGGTCCTCAAGTTTAATATTTTACACATTAGTCCCTCAATTTTAGTAAAATTGTTTTCCAAGCCCTAACCACTTGGATTTTTGGAACACCTTTAAAATATGTCATTCCCAGTACCTTAAGAGTAAAAATTTCAAATTTTAAAGTTAAGGTCTGGTGCAGTTTTAAAAAATTACAAAGCAGCCCTTAAACTTTCAAAATTTTACAATCTAGTCCTTGGGCTTTTAAAGGTTGATTTTATTTATATTAAAACTCTTAAAACTTTATTAAAATGTCCAAAAGTCATTTTTGAACCTGAGTACTGTCCCAAATTTCGAAATTTGCAGAGGGGTCCCTTAACTTTTATTTTCTTGCAATTTAGTCCACCAACTTTCCATTTTTGCATTTTTAAGTCCAAAATTGAAATTTAATCAATTATGCTCGACTTTTCCAGGTTATAAGTCATCCAAAACATAGATTTTAAAGATCATACACATGCATGTCCAATACATACAAGAATTCATCAATTAAAACATTAAAGTGTACATGCATGCACCTAAAATTCAATAAATAATAATTTTGAGCAACTCTTGAGAATTTTCATGATTTGATATATAAAATTGACATGCAATACATAGATTATATATATCTCAAGGCTCATGATCAAATTTTCTACATGCATTTAATCAAAACACCTAAAAGTTGGAAAATATTTTTCCACCCACCTTAAATTTGGAAATTGTGAAATAAAAGGATAATTTCACAATTTTTGGATGAGGCTTCTTAGGTCAGCCCCTAAGTCAAGAAAATATCAAAATTTGGAGTTAGAAAAATGAGAGAAAAATTAAGGAGAAAAGAAGGAAATAAGGAAATGAAAAGGACTACACTTTACCTTGTGTAGTAGATGTTTGGAGACTAGTTGAAGCTCAAAAATTGGAAATTTTGGCTCAACTCCAAAATCTCCTAAGGTCAGCCCCTAATTCTCAAAAATGAAAAAGGGGTGTTAAAATTTGGAAAAATTAGAAAGAATAGGGAAGAGGGGTCTAGTACTCAATTCTTACCTTGTAGTCTAATTTCCTCTACTATTTTCTTCAAGTCTTCAAGTTTCACCACCATGCATGCATGTCTCCAAGTGGTCTTCTAAGTACCTCAAAATCCAAAATTCAAGCTTATATTAAAAAGAGAAGGTGAGGAGTAGTAAGAATTTAAGTTTAATTGAGGAGTGAAATTTCTTACCTTGAGATAGGGGTGTTCGAATTTTTAGTGTTTAAGTGGTAAGATTGTCTGTTTTGGTTTACATGTTTGAAGAAAGAAGTATGTTTGATGTTAGGAAGAAGATGTTCTTGAAGGTTTGAAGGTAGGCTTGAAGATGTGAAGAACTTGTGTTTGAATTTTTGAAGATGTGAAGAAGTGGTACTTGAAGATATGAAGAACTTATGTTGAAGATTTGAAGATGTGAAGAGTTGGTGTTTGAAGGTTTGAAGATATGAATGGATTTTGTTTGAATGTTTGAAGATGTGAATGAATCTTAGAGAGAGGTTAGAGAGAAAGAGGAGAATTAGCTTGAGAGATGAAGGTGTTGGGTGAAAAATGAAATTTTTGTTCAATTTTGGCCTAATGGCCGTCCACTTTGGGGAAGAGAGGGGGAGAATTTTTTTTGATTAATTTGTGTCTTGTAATTGGTCTCTTGCATGGAGACAAAAGGTGAGTCAAGGTATGGGTCAAATTAGAATGTTGAGAGGAATAAGAAGAATGTTGGGAAGAATAGAATATGTTGGGGAATTTAATGATATAAAATTGAGGTATAAGATAATGTGTATAATATTTGAATTAATGGTATAATTATACACAAGATGACCAATACAAGGTGTAAGTGTACAAGAGTTGGATGATATTTCTACACCAAATTCATCACCAATGCCGTCCAATTTAAGGGTATTATGGTAATTCCATATTTTTTTTTTGTCCCAAATTTGATGATAATAGATGAAATATATCAATCTCCAAAATATTTAGTGATTTCCTTGATCACTTGTAAGTCTCATGATCACTTAATCAAAATCAAAATCTTAATTCTATAAGGTAAAAGTCTCTAAAATAAATAGTCCCTTAAAATTCTAAGGTGACTAATAAATACAAAAATAGTAATAATGATCAATCAAGTGATCATAAATGAGGAATAGAATTAATGATGATCATGATCACAAGTAATTAAATAAAATGAAATAAAATACAAAATGTATATTATTATTAATTACCCGTCAAAATGACGCGGTAAAATAGTCGATCAATGTATAAATGACAATAATGATCAATTAATAGCTTCGGGAAAATCGGGGCTTCACATTTTTCATTCTTACAAAATAAGAGTTTTACAAGAAAACAACTGAGTCTTTTGAAAGACAGTTGTGTTAATCTTCCGCAGAAGAGTTAATCACTCAACATACTCTGAGAGGACTGTTGATCGAGTAACTCAGCTGAATGAAGTTTAACCTTTAGAAAATCAGTTTTCTTGATTTTTACAACGGAAGCCTTGCACCCTTTTTAAACCTGGTTTATCAACACTTACATTTTAGATTTGTTATTATCAATTGGATAGTAAGTAATGCAGGTAAGTGAATATTTAAGTGCATAATATAAATGACAAAAAATGAATATGCAAAATTTAAGTGAATATTTAAGTAATGCAGGTAAGTGAATATGCAAAATTTAAGTGCATAATATAAATGACAAAAAAATTATAGTGGTTCGAGAATGGAGTAATTCCTCTATTGCAATCTTCTCATACTCCAGGAGGAATCCACTAAATATAACAGTGACTTTGTTATAATAGTACAACAGTCCGAGATTTCTTTGACCCCACAACCAGCCAATCACTTGGGACTCAGCTCTTCACAAGGCAACTGCCTCACTACTTCAACTCATCAAATCTTTAGGAATTGATCACACAGTCTTCCTTTATATCTGAATCTGGTTCGACCTTGTATCTGACTATATTCCCTTAACTCCTCAGAAATATAGACCACTAAACAAATATTTTCCTCTTCAACTTGAAAAAAACTTTTATCTTCCACGAACGTGTTGGATAAAGTGTCTTAGGATGTTATCTGGATGGTGTATGAATTTTCACTTGAGAGAGAAAATTTTCAGATAATGCTTAAATGCTTGAAAGTTCTGAATTGCTTGTTCTCTTGGGTGTCACGTACTTCTTTCTGAAAATTCCGCAGCCTTTTATAGTGGGAATTAAATTTTGTCCATTGAAGAGATAGATAAAATTAAAACTCACACTTTTAGTTGTTGGCTTGTCTTGTTTCTGAAGCATTGATGTTGACCCAACCTTTGAAATACAGAACTTGCAGGCTCCTGAAATGGTTGAGAATTCTGCAGGCTTCTCATTGGTCCAAGCTTCTTGCACTCTAGCAGCAAGACTGCTTTAAGGTTGTTGGTCTATCTTCATTACCAAAACAGGTAAGTCTTTGACTTTCAATACAACGAACTTCTTCAGTTGTCTTTAAGTCCTTCAGCTGCTTTACCCCTTAAGTTGAGTCATCTCCTTCATTACTTGGTTGACTCTGATGTAAGTTTTCTGAAAGACCTAGCTGATGTACTTGATTGAATTTTTTCTGATCCAGTTAGCTGCGACTCAACTGATTCTTCTCTGCATTCTTCAACAAGTCTCCTGTACCTTCAACTTAGCTACTATTTGACTAAGCTAGATTTCTTAACTATTAAATAGTTGAATTTACATATAAAATTAGGGTGCCAACTTTCTAATACAAAGTTTTCTAAGCATCATTAAAAATCTATACAATAAATTTTCTAACAAATTTCCCCCCTTTTGATGATGCCAAAATTGTAATTACGACATCATGTGCTGAATTTAAATAATTAAAAACGAATGTATCAAATTTATTCATGAACATTCAGCACTTATATTATTGCATATATATTACAAGTATATTGTAAAAATACAAAACAAAAACTTTGGACAACTAACTTCTCATCTCTTCTGATGTCTTCTTTTCATTTGTTATTCTTTGGCTCTTTTATTTTTCTTTCATCTTCATCTCTTCTTTGCCTCCTTTGTTCATATGTCTTCCTTCTCTCCCCCTCTTCAATCTTTCTTAGATTCAGCTCTTCCATCTAATATTTACCAGCCAACTCATTGGCTCTGCGCTCATCTTCTATGTTCTGCGCTTCTCTAAGGCCCATCCAATATGCAACATCCCTTTTTAAAGGATTGATGGACATGATTACACATACTCTTTTAGGTGGAGAGCCACTGCCTCTCCCACGAAAGTGAGAATCTCGACCTCTTCCTCTTTCTGCTCTTCTTCCCCCTACATGGCTGCCTCTTCTAGATACTTGAATGTTTGGTGGCTGTTGACTTTTAGAAGTCTGCTGACTCTTAGCTTTCTTTCCTTGAATTGGCTGCTTCTTAGTCTCTTCAATATCTTTTAAGCCCTTCGCCCAATACAGTTCCCAAGGACCACTTATGTCAATTCCTACATAGTACCTTTTTGATAAAAGAGTATCGAACTCTTTAGTTGAAATTTTTTTCTACGGACCTGCTGGTGGAGTAGCTTCTTCTCTCGGGAGCAACCCTGTTGGTGGACCGCCATAATGGATCCTTAACTTCTCAATCCTCGTCTTCTGATTTTTGTCGAGCTTGGAAATTTCTTCTTTACATTTCTGAAAAGGCAAATATGCATTCTCTTCAGCTGACAAGGAGGGAGGTAGCTACCATATGATGGAGGTGGGACCTTTTCCTTTAATCGATTTTGTAGGGGGTGCTCTTTCTTCCCCTTTTTTGGCACCATCACCTGAAGAAGGTTGGACTAACTGGAGAATGGAATCAAGCTTCTTGTGGGTCACGGAGTCTGCTGCTCCTTGATTTGAGCTGAGTACATGTCGTCGTTTCTTTATAGATAAGAGTCTTTATTTCATTGAAGCTTCCATGTATTCTAGCTTTTTCTCCATTTTGGTTTGTAGCAGCTCCATATCTATTAAGTGACTCCTTTCCATCCTGGTGATATTATCTCTTTGTCTCTGCTGGAAGGCAAGTTGGTCAGCTCCCCATACCAAAAGTTTAGAATTCAACTGTCTAAAGTAGCCCACTTGCTTAGTCTGTTGCGTCCATTCCTTGATTCTTAGCAATGCTCTCCGGATATCTCCTGAAATCTTGGCATCATGTTTGTCGATTCGAGTGCTTATGTCTACAAAACTTTTTTCCATAGCCTCCACTTCTTCACACATTACTCTGAAGGCTCGACAAAAATATGCTTCTTGTTCACTAGTATCTTCTTGGGGAAACTCGAAACCATGGCCATACAGAGCAATCCTGTATCTGAAGAGAAATGCAAATGAGTTTGGTTCACATTGACTCATAATATGGCAGCTTCTTCCTCAGTTTCTTCTTCCCAAGGGATCTCTTTGCGGAATAAGGAATATAGCATTCCCAAATTGTTAATAGGATCTGAGAAAGGTCCCATTCCTTCTTTCTCATCCCCTCAGCTGAATGAGCTTCATCGGTAGACGCAGTTGTGGTAACATGCTGAGCTGACTGCACCTTATCTGTCTTAACAACTTCACTGGCAGCAGTTTGAACTTCCTACTGAGTC
Source organism: Rehmannia glutinosa (assembly GCA_016081115.2). Lineage (NCBI taxonomy): Eukaryota > Viridiplantae > Streptophyta > Magnoliopsida > Lamiales > Orobanchaceae > Rehmannia > Rehmannia glutinosa. The sequence goes on along the minus strand of JABTTQ020000288.1, from coordinate 69,398 downwards.
GACGGTGCACCAGCTGTGCTAACGACCTTATTTGTAGGATATTGTGCAAGTTGAGGTGGGGGATCAACCAACATAATTGTTCATCAGCCTCTTTATAGAATTTAGTTGAATCACTGGCTTCCAATTCTTCAGTTATGTCTGAAAATTTTACCTCTGCTTCAATCTTTGTTAGGGCATCTATGATCATAGGCTCAACTGATTCAGATTTTGGGACTATTATTGACACATCACCAGACGCTTTAACATTTCCCCTTGCAGTCTCAACTGCTAATGGGTCTTGAGCAATCCATGTAGCAGTCTTAACCGTTGAAGGGTCTTCGACAATCCCTACAGCAATCTTAACTATTGTTGGGTCTTCAATCAATGCGACATCCTTAGAGGTCTCAACATCAGGGATTGCACTTTTAGTGCCAGCCACAGTCTAAACTGTTGTGGCCTCAACAACTTCTCCAATCTTTGGCTCAGTTACAGTAGTCTCAACCACTGTAATTTCACAGGCCTGCAAATCCACTGCTTGTGCCACAGTTGCAGCAGTCTCAACAACTACAACTTCACTAGGCATTTGAGAACCTTTTTCGACAGCACTCTCACCATCACCTCCAAACTCAAAAGTTAGTTCTTCTTCCCCTACAGCCTCATCTGACCTGGCTGTAATGTGCCCAGTTTCCTCCTCAATTGGCTCACCATATGACTGATTTTGAACTATGCTGGGGTCAAATGTCACTGGGTACTTGGCCTTTTGGCATGAATGTTCAACCAATTCGATCTTTATTGTCTCAACAACAATGTTAGGGTGTGGCTCAGTTGGGTTTCCCTATTGCATATTTTCATCTAGATCCACAACTTCAATCCCAACCTCATCGTTAATCTATTTATTTCCAACTTCCTCATGGGAGTGAGCTGGTGATGAGAGAGCAGTTGTGTCTCTCACTGGGTGATGAATGTTCCCAACCCCAGATAACTTTGCTTGCTCATCTATCTCACGAGATTCACAGAGTTCTTGTCTCAGTTATGCAGCCTCTACTGCATCAGCTCCTTCAATATTCTCTTCATCGCTTCTCATAATTAGGAATGAGCTGACCTGATTCCCAGATAGGGATCTGTGGGTCTCAACTGTTCTTGTCCCTTTGGCCATTTATTTTTATCTCTTCTTGCTTATTCACAAAAAGAATGGAAATGGCATATATGTCATCAAGGGCTTGGATAACAGTAACATTCTACAAGGGGGGTTGAATAAACCTTACCAAATTTTCGATTTTAGTCCTTTTAAAATTACAACAGAGTTGACTCAAACAATTGTGTCCTTGAGGGACAGCTAAGTTGGTTATTCAGCTAAGTTAGCCACTTAACAGACTCGATAGAGTTGTTGATAGAATAACTCGGCTATTTAACCTAAACTTAACTTGGCTGGTTTGGTTTTATCAGCGGAAGACTTAACACCCTTTGATTTGTTTTATTCTTGTTTTAACACTTGATTTTTGGCACTTGGTTATTAATTAGTTGGATAGCAAATATGATTCTAATAGCAGATATGATGAAAGTATGCAAGAAAGTAAATGTGTTGAAAGTAAATAACACAAATATTTTTATAGAGGTTCGAAGATGGTGTAATTCTTCTGATCCTTTCTTCTCCAACTCCTGGAGGAATCCACTAAGTAACAGATCAGTTTACAAAGTGGTGAACAGTCTGGACACAGTCTTGATCACACAGTTGGCTTCTCTTGCGACTCAGCTTCTTCACAGGGCAGCTGCCTTGCTACTTCAGCTCACTTCTCAATTTATTGGATTTGATCATGTAGCCCTCCAACAAACTTGATACTGGTTCGACCTTGAACCTTCCTACAATCCTCCTTGGAAAGTAGACCCCTTTTGATTCTTCAAAAGTTTTCTCTTCAATAGATTTGAAGTTGTCTTTCCTTCACAACTTGTGTTAGATCGATTTCTTTCGAGTTCCAGGCTTGAGGATTTGCTTGAATATACTTGAGAATATTGCAGTTTAAATGCTTGAATGTTGCTTTCTTGTTCGTGGTTCAGGTAACCTTTTCTCAATAAATTCCTCAACCTTTTATAGTGAACTTTTGAAATTTTGCCCGTTGAAGAGATAGGCTAATTTCAAAAGTCACTTGTGTTCGTTGGCTTGTCTTGTCTGCAGTCCTTGATGTTGACATTTCCTCGTATTAAATGTCTTGCAGCATTGCAAATTTTCTGACACACGGTGCAGTGCTTCCCATTGGTTTATTCCTTTTGCACAAAACTGGGACTAACACTTTACACCTGACAGCTTTGACATGTTACTATTCTGAGTAACATTCTTGACTTTAAATCAACGGATCTAAGTCAGTTGTCTTGATTAGACTGCTGTCTTTACCCCAGGTGACTTGAGTCAGCTTCCAGTCAATGGATGACTCAACTGTCACTTCAACTTTGAGACTTGGCTTCTTGAGCTAATTTGACTGACACTCCTTACAGTTGTTCCTCAGCTGACACACCTTCAATCGAGTCCTTTACTTCCTTCTTAGCCATATTCAGCTGACACACAGTAGAGTCTTCAATCCAGTCTGCATCTGACTTTTTGTACTCCTTGGCATAGCTGACTTGACTCAGCTTTTCCAGCCCTATCTATTACAATACAAATTACAAGAAAAATGGGGTGCCAACTTCCAAGTTTATGTTTTACATGGTATCATCAAATTCTCCTTAATAAATTTCCTAACAATTTTCCCCTTTTTGATGATGCCAAAACTTAAATAAATTCAATAACACATAAACAGCAAGTATACGTATGACAATGCAGTAAACAAAGAATGTATGCTTAAAATAGATCATTTTATTGATCATAGCATTCTTATCCTTTACACAGCTGTTTACATTTGCTATCATAGCATTCTTTATCAGAGCGATATACATATCTAAGCTAAGATACAAGAGTTCATACAAAGTGAAAAATTACAGAAAATTTCACTAAGTATATTACAGAAGACTTACATTGAACGTATTTACAATAGTAATACATGAACGGGTTTGCAGCGACACTTCAATGTCTTCGCTGCTTCATTCCTCTTTCTTCTTCAGCTCTCTTAGGCTCCCCGTCGTCATCAGCTCTTTTCTTCTTCTTCTCTTCTTCTTCCCTCATTTTCTTCTTTTCATAGGCCCGTTTGGAAGCATCATCCCTTTGATTCCTCTCGAGCCATTGACGTGTTTGCCTTTCATTCTCTTCTTCTTGTCTTCTCACTGCCTCAGCGTTCTTTCTTGCCACTTCCCTGTTGGCTAGGTGATCGTATCCAACCCAGTAAATCAAGCCTTTCTTGTCAGGATCTACGAATTCAACATCCTTGGGTTTTGGTCAAGGTAGTGAACCTCTTCCACCACCACTTCTTCATCTACCTGACTCAGCTCTTCCTCTGCCTCTGGGTGTGTACTTTGCGACGGAGTCTTCTCGCTTTCAAATGAGTGACTCTTGGAAGATCCGCCGCCACCTTCTTCGCACAAGTTCTCCCAGTACAAATCCCAGGCTTGGGCCAGAGCCATTCCTTGGAAATAGCCTTCTGATTCCAGGGTTTTGAACTCCTCCACCGATCTAGGCTCAGATCCATCATCAGGTATCGCATCTTGATCCTTTCCAACTGGAAGACCACCATATTGTTTCAATACTTCCTGAACGCGAGCATCCTGCTTTTTAGAGAACTCCTTAAACCCTTCTTCAATAATCTTCCTTTTATCGGGCATTGGCACAATAGAGTGCTCAATTGGTAGGGTTACCGGGAGTTTGCTCAGGATGGAGGTAGTAACATGACCTTGCTGGGGGGTTTCAGCTAACATCAACGTCAAATCCTTCGAAATTTTCCCCTCAGCTGCGTCTTTGTTCAATTTCTCTTCTTTTTAATCCCTTTAGGGACTCCTCTTCCCCCCTTTTTGGCATCATCAAAGGAGAGAGGGACCCCGGGGAACATGCTTCCAAGGAGAAAGTCCAATTTGTTAATCCTGGAATCATGTTTGGAGTCTGCTGCATCAGATGCGGTTCGAATCTCCGATCGAATTTCCTTAGACTTAGCTTTCAAAATCTCCATTTCAGCCAAGAGTAGGGTGAATTTGTCATTCATTGCATTTTTGAGTCTGAGGATCTCATTATTATGAAAATGTCGCAATAGCTCTATATCATTTTTGTGAGACTGGGCTATTCTTTCAATGTATTCCTTCATCCGATGCCTGATCATGGAGTTATCGGCACTCTATACGAGCATTCTTCCATATAAGGCTTTGAAGTATAGTACTTGCTCGCTTTGCATCGCAGTCTGCTGTTGTGTCCATTCCTGAATTCGCACCACGATCCCTCTCAAGTCTGATGTGAGAGTGGTATTGCGATTGTTCAGGCGTAAGTCCATTGAGGCCTGGTGTCGTTCAATCTTCTCAATCTCCTCACAGAGTTTCTTGAAGACTTCACGAATTTCAGTTGTCTTGCCCAATTCAGCTGCCAGCCACTCTTTGTCAAAATCAAAGTCTGATGGAACAATCGTGTCGGTGGGAATGATGGGATCTTCTCTAATAGTGTATCTTCTTTGTTCAGCATCTGATTGTGGGGTCACTCTTCCCCAGAGACGCGGCTTTATCCGTTGAGTGCTCAGCCGCCGGGGCAGGTGTAAGAACACCTTCTTCAGGGGTTGGCTCAGCTTGGGTGCCCAATTTCCCAACTTCATTGCCAGCTCCATTGGAGCCATCTTCTGATTATACAAGGGACGTGGCTACAACAATATCTGATGCAATCTGTTGTACCACTCCCAGAGGATCAATTTGCAGGAGTGATTGTGAGGACTCTCTTGGGCCTTCAAACAGTTGCTGCTCATGTATGGCTCTGGATTCCCTCACAGCCTGCTGCATATCTGACTTCTCAGCTGCAACAGTGGGATCCTCATCACTTTCAGAGAACACATCAAGATGTGTATGAGTGTGACCAGGAGAGCCTGTAAATTCGCATATTTTTTACTTTCCAGTGCTCGGGCTCGCTCTTAAACTTTTCCTTTTCATCCGCCTTTATGATGCGGAGGATATCCATGCAGTTGTCTTCGTCAAGGGCCTGCCGGGCGTTTCAACACCAAGAAATCGTAGCAACTCTTCTTCTTCTTCTATGAACTCAGGGTGAGCGAACTGCACCCTTGAGTGATCCAGCTTCCATGCTCTCCATTCTCGTAGACGACGTTGGATGTCTGGATAAACTGGGGATTACATGATTATGTCGTCATCATCATCTTCATCCTCTCCTCCTGTTTTTGTAATGGGATGTAGAAGACCTTGCTATTCCTCAGAAGCAGCAGCATCAGATGTGGGCGGAGAGACAACTTTTTCAACAGCAGGTTGAGTTGTCTCTGCTTCTTCACTCTCATCAGCTGTCTTTCGCACAGTTGGGTCTTCGACTGATATCTGCTGATCACCATCAGCAGACTTTGCAGATTTATCAATAATTTCAGGAGACTGCTCTTCCTGATGTCAGCAGTCTCATCTTCTTTTTCGGGCTGGGTAGTAGATTTGGCTGTCTTTTCAATTTTAGATCGCTTGAACAACCGTCTTTTCCTTGATGGAAGTAGAGGAATTTCTGGTTCAACATCCTCTGGTTCCTCAAAAGTGGATGCTTTTGGATTCTTCTTAGATACAGTGGCCTTTCTCGTCTTGGAAGTCCTCTTTTTCTTAACGACTGGAGAAGAGATTAAATGTTCCTTCTCAATCTCTACTGCAGGAGTAGGAGTCTCGGCTGCTTGGGCAGGTGACTCGGCTGCAGGGGCAGGTGCTTTCTTTTGCTTAGCTGCAGGGGCAACTTTCTTTGTCCGAGCTGCAGGGGCAGCTTTCTTCTTTGGGGGAGGGGTAGCAGATGTGTCCTCGAGGTCAGCTGATTCCCCCTCACTGGTATCAGCTTTCTACGCATGAGCTCTCTTCTGGGCACCGGAAAGGTTTGCCCTAAACATTTTCTTATTCACGTGAAAGGGTTTTCCATGACGAAGAGCGACACCCGTCACTTCCAGCAAATGGCCAATCACAAGGCCATATCCTAGTGAGCATCCAAAAGACCCATCCTCCATAAAGTTCTGGTTCAGCACATTCTGGAAGAGTCTGCTGTAGACAAGTTCAGCCCAGTTGACCTTTTTCCCTTGCATGATCGCAGCCATGACTATCAGCTTTGTCTTGGACAGCTGATTGAAGCTTCCAAACTTCATGTCGACATTTTGAGATGATATCCATCAGTTTGTGATAGTCGTCCTTCAACAACTTCTTGTCAACTGTGTAAACCACTTTAGCAGCACACTCGGGTTTGGCCATTTCCTTCCATGCAAAGCCCAAGTCGACATCGACCAGTATATTTCCTTCATGCCTTCCGAAGGCAACAAGCAGTGCTCAGCAAGGTCTTTTGAACTAATTTTTAAGTCCTTGCTGTGGACGGAAGATTTGATTTCTTCGTCCTGCACCTCTGCGTTGACATAGAACATAGCTACTTCCTCAAGGTAGGTATGAGAATTCTCCATGGTCAGAAAAGCTTTGAGACCAGACTTTTCCAACATCTCCGCTATTTTTAGAACCAGGGTCTCATCAGCACCCTGCTTCACCATTCCATTGAAATCGACTAAAGAATCTGAGTGGATTTGCTTCGAGAGCTTCACATAATCTAACTTTGGTGCCATTTTCAAAGAGTTTTACCGATCAAAAAACTAGAAACTTGCTTGAGAGAACTTAAGGTTTTAGAGACAAAAACTTTTCTTTGCTTGAAGGTGAACAGTTCGCGTAAGGTGAGAGAAATGAAAACTTCCATATATAAGGGACGTGAAAGGACACATTTCGGATTTTAAAATTTTTGATCAAAATCAACGGCTTAGATTAGAACATCAAAACCGCATTTAATTCCTCGCATTTAATGCAGCAACATTTATATCCAATCATATGGCTTCTTATGCGCGGCTTTTTCTTTGTGACCGTCATTATTATGTTGGCGTCATCCTTAAAACATTCCTGCTCATTTAAAATGACTATGTTTTTTTCACTTAGCTCATAAATGATTCAGCTTATATCCAAAGTGACTTAACTCTGCTTCTCTCTTCAAATGAAGTAACTCAGCTGTCAGCTAACTCGATACAACTGACTTCCCGATAAGCCTATTTCACTTGGCTGAAGTGTGAAACTTGCTCTGTTTTAATTTCTCATTTTCTTTCTCTGCTGATTGAGTCTTCTGAGTTTCAACTCAGCTCAATTAACCCTAACTCATTCTTGAGCTCTTCAAATCTTGATTCACATAGAGGCTTTGTGAATATATCAGCTAACTGCTTATCAGTTGAGATGTATTCCAAGGTGATATCTTTCTTTTCAAAATGATCTCTTATGGAATGATATCTGACATCAATGTGCTTTGTTCTTGAATGCAACACAGGATTTTGAGTGATTGCAATAGCTCTACTGTTATCACACATAATTGGAATCTCTTTTTCTTCAATCTCATAGTCTCTCAGCTGTTGTCTCATCCATACGACTTGGGCACAACAGTTGCCCACAACTATGTACTCTGCTTCAGCTGTGGATGTTGCTATTGAGTTTTGTTTCTTACTGAACCAAGAAACTAATCTATTTCCAAGCATTTGACATGTACCTGAGTTACTCTTCCTGTCAACTCTACATCCAGCATAGTCTGAGTCTGATTAACCAATAAGCTTGAATCCACCTTCCTTTGGATACCATAAGCCAACTTCCTGGCATTTCTTCAAATATCTTCGGATTCTCTTAGCTGCAGTCATGTGGCTTTCCTTTGGTGTAGATTGAAATCTTGCACATACACCTACTACAAAGGTGATGTCTGGCATGCTTGCTGTTAAATAGAGCAATGATCCAATGAGTGTTCTATATCTTGTTTGATCTACAGCTTTGTCATCTGCATCCATGTCCATCTTGACTGATGTGTTCATTGGAATTTTCACAGAAGACTTCTCTTCCATACCAAATTTCTTCATCAAATCTCTGGTGTATTTTGTCTGACTTATGAAGAGTGTTCTATCAACTTTGCCTTTGGTGAATCCATTGTCAGTTAGAAATTGAGACAATGTATAATACCATGCTCTTGGTGCTTGTTTGAAATCATATAATGATTTCTTGAGCTTATATACTTTATCTCCAATCTTTTTCTGCTCAAAACCTGGAGGTTGTTCAACATAGACTTCTTCCTCTAACAGTCTTCACATCCATTTGATACACAGTGAAGTTCTTGTGTGCAGCATAAGCAAGAAAAAATCCTTATTGCTTCCAATCTTGCAACAGGAGCAAAGGTTTCATCAAAACTATACCCTCCTCTTAGCAATACCCTTTGGCTACCAATCTTGCTTTGTTTCTTACAACAGATCCTTCTTCATTCATCTTATTTCGGAAAACCCATTTTATGCCAATTACATTTTGATGGGTTGGCCTCTGCAGCAATTCCCATACTTTGTTTCTTTCAAACTGATTCAGCTCTTCTTGAATGGCTTGAATCCAATGTGTGTCATCCAGTGCTTGAGACACATCTTTAGGATCTATCTGGGAAATCAAACAAGTGAACATTGGATCTGGTTCTTATGCCATCTCTAACATCTCCAATAACTAATTCTGGTGGATGATCTCTCAGCCATCTCACGTGAGGTTGGAGTAAGTCTGCTGGATTTAGACGTCTCGCAACAAAGTTGCCTAGGACAGCTCTTTCATCTTCATTCAGCTGTAGACTTTCCAGCTGTCTTTGAGATTCAGCTATCTCATCTTCATCTGGGTTGCTTGCTCTCACTTCAGCTTCAACATAAGGACTCTTCTGCATAGTTGGCTGATTCTGCTTGTCAGCTAACTCTTCAATGTCTTCTCCATTTACATTAGGTTCATCAAAAACCATAGAGATAGACTCTTCTGTGACCATAGTCGTCTTGTTCAAAACTCTATAGGCTTTGCTCTCAGCTGAGTATCCCAAAAAGATACCTTCATTAGCCTTAGCATCAAAAACCTTCAAATTATATTTGCCATCGTTATGGATGAAACATTTTCATCCAAATATCCTGAAATATCCAACATTTGGCTTTCTCCCTGTCCAAATCTCATATGGAGTCTTGGTCAATTGCCTGTTGATCATGCATCTATTTTGAGTATAGCATGTTGTGTTAATGGCTTCAGCCCAAAATCTCTTAGGCAATCGAGCTTCAGCTAACATGGTCCTTGCAGCTTCCTTGAGAGTTCTATTCCTTCTTTCAAATTACTCCATTCTCACAAGTGGAGTTCTTGCAGCTGATAACTCATGAGCAATTCCATTTTCAACACAATACTGAGTTATTATCCCATTGACAAACTCAGTTCATATATTAGACCTTATCTTTATAATGGTTTGGCTCTTTTCATTTTGAACTCTTTTCATCAGCTGAGGTAACATCTGCAAAGTTTCCTTCTTTTTGCACATGAAGATTGTCCATGTATATTTTGAATAGTCATTTACCACCACCAAGGTGTATTTCTTTCCACTTATGTTGGCTGATTCAACTGGACCAAATAAATCCATATGCAGCAGATGTAATATCCTTGTTGAAGAAGGACTTGACTTATCTTTGAATGAAGATTTTATTTGCTTTCCCATACACTTTCTTTCTTGTGCACTGAGTCTGGCAATCCTTCTACAAGATGATTCCTTGAAAGCTTGTTGATTGTCTTGAAATTCAGATGACTCAGCTTCTTGTGCCACAACCAACTTTATTCGGATGTGCTCTTTGCTAACAGACAAGTGCTTGTGTAGCAGTAGACCAATCTACCACATACATATTCTTCTGTCTTGATCCTTGCAGCACTGTTTCATTTGATTTAGCATCTTTGATCTAGCACACTCCCATATTGAAACTAACATTGTAGCCTTTTGTCAAAGAGTTGGCTGATGCTTAACAAGTTGAAGTTGAGTCCTTCAACATAAGCAACGTCTGTGATTTCCAATCCATTTTTCTTGATAGATCATGTGCCTTTGATTTCCCCTGGAGCTTCATTTCCTCCAAATATGACTTTTGCACCTCTAATCTCCTGGAATCTTGACAGGTTTTTCTTGTTTCCTGTCATATGTCTGGAACAGCCACTATCCATGTACCAGGTTCCTTGGCACTCAATTGTTCCTTGAACCTGCAATCAAGAAAATCAGTTTTAGGTACCCATACTTGCCTGAGTCCTGAGGGGTTAGTGCTATAAGATGATCCAACCAACCTATAGCCAAAGGACTTGACTCTAAGAGGTTGCCATCTATCAGTGCCATAATCATAGTGCAATTGCATGTGTGTGTGTTTTAGCAATTGCTTTCTTGGGATAGTTGTGAAAATTTTGAGTGTGCTTGGGTGCATATGTGTGCTGATAATAGCTCTTTTGCCTTTGGAATGACCTTTCCTGAGTTTAGGTCTTTGCCATCTAGGCTTGTATTCCATTGGTCTTTGCTGATGTTTCACATTATTCCAATCAACATAGTTTGGATAGTTTCTACCATTTCCATCATGTGTGTTTCTCTGATGAAACTTATGGGGATTTTGGTAGCTCTGTTTGCTTTTCACATAGTATTTTCTGTTTGGAGTTTGCTGAGGAACTCGGTTGGATTTCTTCTCAGCTGTTCTCTCAGCATACTCAACTGGATGTTTTCCTTTTCCTTTGTATCCAAGGCCAGTTTGTTTGTGATTGTGCTTAGGAGTGAATGTGGGTGCAACATTTGGTGTTTTTGGATTTTCGAGATGCTTCATTGCTTGAAGATCATTTTTCCAAAATCGCTCTTGGAGTTTGACTGTGCACAAAGAAGTTAAACCCTACGCATGTTTTATCTCCACATTCTTTTTGACTCATGATAAGATCATCCAATGATTTGGATGCCTTTGTAAATGAGGCAATCACATTTTTGAGATCTTTTTCCCTGTTTTCTATAGCAGCTAACTCTGCTATGGTCTTGGCATTCTCAGCCTTCAACTTAGTGTTCTAATCAGCTATGTGACTCAGAGTACGCAGCTCTTCAGTCAGCTGTGAGTTTTGGCTTTTAAGCTGGCTGTTTTTCTCATTTATAATTGTGTGTGAGGATTGTATATGTTCAAAATCTTTCACCATTTTGCCTAATGAATCATAAAGATCAGTGGGTGATGAAGTGTGTGTATCACAATCACTGTCACTTGAATCTGGATGAGATGAGTTAGAGTGTACCTCATCTTCTTGATTTGGTTTATCTTGTTCTTTAGCCATAAAGCAGATCATAGCCTCTTTCTCAGAGTCACTTGAGTAGTCAGCTTCACTACTCTCTAAGTCTGCTGCTTCTTTAGACTTGGTTGTCTCAGCAGCCAACATGGCTTTCTTATTTTCCTGTCTTCTCTCTCTGAAGACTTTTCTTTCTTCTTCATTCCTATATTTGTTGACTGGTAGATAGAAACAATCAACTGCAAAATATCCTGGTTGTCTGCAATTCCAACACAGGTTCTCAGCTCTTTGATCAGTTCTTTCTGTTCTTGGGTTATCAGCTCTCTGATATTCAACCCTTTGATGCTCAGCTCTCTTGGGTGGCCTATCTTCCCTTGACTTGGAGGGAGCTGAATGTCTCCTGGAGCTTTCACCCTTGTTTCTTTTATAGTTCTTATGGAAGAACTTGTTGAATCTTGTAACCATTAGGGCAATCTCCTCCTGATCTATGGCTTCCTTGGGTTCAGCTCTATTTCCATCTTTGGCTATCAGTGCAGCTGTCTTGGGTACAGCTGTCTCATCTTGGTCTTTTCTTCTCAGCTCAAACTCATAGGCTTTGAGATCTGAGAATAGCTCATGGTTAGATGTTTTTGAGAGGTCCATGGAATGTCTCAGGGCCATAGTCTTCATTTCCATTCAATTGGGAGGCTCCTTAAGATCTTCATACACATCTAATTTTGTGTGTATTCCTTCCCAAGAGTTGAAAGCTCATTTGTGATTTCAGTGAATCTGGAATCCAGCTGATCCATGGTTTCACCTACAAGCATTTTGAAATTTTCAAAATTTTTAACAGCAACAGACAATTTATTTTCTTTAATTTGTTCTGATCCTTCACAAATTAAAGTCAGTTTATTCTAGATTTCTTTTGCAGATTTGCAAGATTTCACTTTATTGAACATTACTTTGTCCAATGTCTTGTAGAGTATGTCCTTGGCCACATTGTCCAAGTTGTATCTCTTCATATCTTCATTTGTCCACTCAGTCCTTGGTTTTTCAACCATGGCTGGTCTTGCTTCAGCAGCAGCTTCTTCTCCTTCAGCTGCAGCTGCTCTTATTGCAGTCGTGTTCACTTTAAGTATTTGCAGTTGCCCATCCTCTATCACAAGCCACATTTCATCATGTAATGCAGATAGATGAGCCTGGATACGAATTTTCCAATCATCAAATTCTTCGACAGTGACCATAGGAATGCGTGTCGGATTTGCTTCCATGATAATAACTTTGCTTAAAATGAAAGATTTTGAAAATGCAAGTGTTTAAAATTTTTTTTAAAAAGATAGAGATCTAGTTCAGTAACCAGTGCAGAAGGCTCAATGAACCAACCGCTCTGATACCACTTATAGATCCCAAGGGGTGTGAGTAAGGTTTAGAAGGGGGGGATTGAATAAACCTTACCAAATTTTTTATTTTAGTCCTTTTACAATTACAACAGAGTTGAATCAAACAGTTGTGTCCTTGAGGGACAACTAAGTTGGTTATTCAGCTAAGTTAGCCACTCAAATGACTCGGCCATTTGTTTGTTGATAGAATAACCCATACTTTTAACCTAAACTTAACTTGGCTGGTTTGGATTTATCGCGGAAGACTTAACACCATTTGATTTGTTTTAAGCTTGTTTTAACACTTGATTTTAGCACTTGGTTATTAATGAGATGGATAGAAAATATGATTCTAACAGCAGATATAATGTAAGTATGCAAGAAAGTAAATGTGTTGAAAGTAAATAACACAAATATTTTTATAGAGGTTCGAAGATGGGGTAATTCTTCTAATCCTCTCTTCTCCAACTCCTGGAGGAATCCACTAAGTAATAGATCAGTTTACAAAGTGGTGAACAGTCTGGAGATAGCCTTGATCACACAGCTGGCTTCTCTTGCGCCTCAGCTTCTTCACAAGGCAGTTGCCTTGCTACTTCAGCTCACTTCTCAAGTTATTGGATTTGATCACGTAGCCCTCCAACAAAATTGACACTGGTTCGACCTTGAACCTTCCTACAATCCTCCTTGGAAAGTAAACCCCTTTTGATTCTTCAAAAGTTTACTCTTCAACACATTTTAAGTTGTCTTTCCTTCACAGCTTGTGTTAGATCAATTTCCTTCGAGTTTCAGGCTTATGGATTTTCTTGAATATACTTGAGAATATTGCAGGTTAAATGCTTGAATGTTGCTTGCTTGTTCGTGGTTCAGGTAATCTTTTCTCAATAAAGTCCTCAGCCTTTTATAGTGAACTTTTGAAATTTTGCCCGTTGAAGAGATAGGCTAATTTCAAAAGTCAATTATGTTTGTTGGCTTGTCTTGTCTATAGTCCTTGATGTTGATATTTCCTCGTATTAAATGTATTGCAACATTGCAGATTTTCTGACACACGGTGCAGTGCTTCCCATTGGTTTATTCCTTTTGCACAAAAACACTTTACACTGACAGACTAACACTTTACACTTTGAATCAACGGATCTAAGTCGGTAGTCTTTGACATGTTTTACTATTCTCGATGTAACATTCTTGACTTTGAATCAACGGATCTAAGTTGTTCCTCGTCTTGATTAGACTTCATTCTCTTTATCCCAGGTGACTTGAGTGACTTCTTGTATTCCTTGGCATAATGAATGACTCAACTATCACTTCAACTTTGAGACTTGGCTTCTTTGAGATAATTTGATCATCAAAATCACTTAATTGTTCCTCACATCGACACACCTTCCATGGAGAATTTATTCCTGAGAGACACTTCCAAAGTTCTTGGCCATACTCATCTCCTTAACACACTCTCAATTATTTATTGTCTTCAATCCAAGCATCTATCTATGAAGTATATGCAAATAAAAGGAGCAACTGACTTCTTGTATTCCAAATGGCAACTGAAAAAGTCGAATGAAGAAGAAAATGCATCTCAAATGGATACAATTCTTATGGGATGTCTATTATAATACAAATTACGAAGAAAGAAAAGCCAACTTCCTAGTTGAAGTTTTAAATGGGCATCAAAATCTACTTAATAAATTTCCTAACATCGAGGTAAGCTCTTCCAAAGAATTTTATCTATTATAATACAAATTACAAGATTTGAAAATGATTTTGATGAGCTTCAAAATGAATTCCATAGTTGAAGTTTTTTGAAATGGTATCATCAAAATCTACTTAATAAATTTCCTAACATCGAATCACTTTCATGTGCTCACACCACCAAACTTGATGGAGAATTTATTCTCTTGTTGAGGATATAAATTGCAACTTTATCAAAATTCCAAAAAATTCTTAATTGTTGATGTTCAATGATGAAGATTTGAAACTAGAAAATCATCTTGTTAAACTTAAATGGTAAAGCTCTCAATATTATTTATTGTTCTTGCTTTTACCACTAATTCTTGTTGGGCTATATGATCATATTGTAGAAAAGGTCTCAAAAATAATCCCAAAGGACCCAAACACTTGGGTACCACAAAACAATGTCATTTGGCAAAAATTAGAAGCAAAGAAAATCTATGAAAATATATTTGAATAAAAGGAGCAACTCAAAATGATCTACATCTCAAATGGATACAACATCAAATGAAGCAATTGGAGAAGCTATCATCAACAAGATGATTTTCAAGGAGGAAGATACCATCAACAATGGGAAAGACACAACCCATGGAAATGGCGTAATTGGTAAACCGTATCTTCCTATTTATACAGCATAAACACACTTGTGACACATATTATTGCTTTAGCCTAAACTTTTACCTTTAGATTTTATGCAAGAATTGTTTGAGAATTGTGTAGGGTATATATATATTTCTTCATCTTCATCAAGAGATGCTTAAACTATCAAGGTACGCTCACTCATATTATTTTTAGAACTCGATATCCTTCATGTCGTATAATCATGTGCTTGTTTTTCAATATACTCCATAGTATCTCTTAAGTGCCATTAAATGGATTTGTCGATTTTTTTTAGAAAGGCACTCGCAATCTTGTTTAAATCCGAGTCTATTACATTTCTTGGCTCGTACATATTGGATGTAGTCCATAATTGTCTTTTTGCAAGCTCTTAAAACTTTTGGGGTGAACAATCATATTTTGGAAAACTTTGAAAATTACAAAATTACACAGGGGACGGTCAAGAGAGGGTCGAATTAAAAATTGATGTCGACCGTCGCCGCACTCGCTCCCGACCGATCGCCCTGGTGTTTTTGTTCTAATAAAATCCGTCTGCTCTCAGTCCTCAGAAACAGACTCAATATTTCTTCAAAACCATTGCTCGCGATTTTCACTCCCTTTCTCTCTAGAAATCTCAAATCTTCTTCAAATCTTTTGATTTTTGTTGTTAATCTCCTCTCTTGTGCTAGAATCTCACATCTATGGCTCCTCCAAGAAATTCTACCGATCGAAATCCCAATCCCAAGCGTAGAAGGGCCGGAGAGGGTACTTCGGGTAATCGCCAAGAAGAGCCCGAACAACGCGAAATTAGAGCTATCCAAAGGAATGTAGCTCAAGAGCACGATGATAATCAAAATCCTCAACTTACCCGGCCCCAAATCGCCGAGCTCCGCGGCACTATCTCGCTCAACAATTGTCGTTGGGCTAAAAGTAAGAAATCTTTTATTCCTCAAGCTCCTCGTTCCGCAAATGTATTTAATTTTATCAATAAATATGCGGAATGGTATTATGATAATTTAGACTTGGGTAGTAAGTCGATTGGGTGTACAAAGACATGTCGGTTTGGCACTTTTTCGGGTGATTATCCGACTATTAAGGGATTCTTTGAGCATCAAAGGTGGATGTATTTATGGGAGCATCCGTTTGTTTTATATGTGGATAGTGTGATTTTACATTTTTATGCGAATTTATGGATTGAGTATGACGATCAAATAAAGCCCTTGCCCATGAATTCGTTTGTTAAAGGTCGTCACTTTAGATGGACCCCGAATGATATATGTCAGTTGTTGCACGTTCAGGAAGGAGGATGGGATTACTTTGGTTGCACACATTGGAATAATGATGTGTTTGGTGTCTCGTTTGAAGAAATTAAGATCTTTTTGGGTGTTTGGCTGAAGTATTCATTGTTGTCTATGAATCTTGAGCATATAATTATTTCTACAATTGTAGCTTATTGCATTTGTGGAAAATCTGTGAAATTGCCGAGCAATATGGACTTCTTCTTGACATACAAAATCACAAAAAGGGAATTGCTCAACTTCGGTGCAATCTTAATTCATTGCGTTATTGAATCAATTACGCAAGGGACTAAGAAGTTTGCTATGGGAAATTGGATTTGCAAACTTCTCTTGCATTGGGTTTACGGGTATTGGAGTTTAATTCGGAGATGATTCATGATGACTTTGATATTGATAATATTTTGCAAATTGTCTGAATGTGCAATAATATGCCTATTCGCCCTACAAAGATGGCAAGGGGGAGACACCACGGATCTTCGCCCCAAAATCCCGATGATATATTTGATGATGAGGAAGCCAAAAGATTGGCTTCGGGTTAAGAACAAGGTAATCCGAAGGATAATACCGGTGCCCAACCTTCTCGGTGATCTTTTCAAGCCCAACTCGATGAACAAAAGCTCTATCATGATGCTCGTTATGAGGCCTTAAGCCAAGAAAATTCTAAGTTGAAGAAGTCGGTTGGAAAGTTGAAGAAGTTCATCAAAGACCTCCTCCCTAATGCTTGCTTCTCTTCCGATGAAGATTGACGCATTTATTGCTCTTTCTTGCTTTACTCTCATGTCTTTTCTTTTTATGTTGTAATGAACTATTTTGAATATTTCTCCTATTGTGCTAATGAAATTTGATTGTTTGCTTCTTCTAAGGGGATGAACTAGCAAGAGTGCTAGTAGCATATGATTGCTTATGGTTCTTGTTGACCTATGGTTTTGATGTAGTATTTGATGGTAAAAGTACTCTTATTTATGCATGATGGCATTGTTTGATGTTTAGGTTGGTTATTAGTGAAATACTTGATGGTAAAAGTGCTTTTTTCATAAGCTTGGTGGCATTTGTAATGCGTTGTTTATATTGCTTAGTTGGATAAATTTATCTCAATTGGGTTGAACCCTTGAGAATATGTTCATATCTTGGTATTTTGGTGATATTCTTGAGATGTTTATGTTGTTGGTTGAATGATGTTTTGTTGCAATTTGATGATGAAAAATTTGGCTTGGCTATTTTTACAAAGGGCTATATACATCTTCTTTATTACTTGATGCCCGCCAAGTGTTCAATAAAATATTTCAAAGAAAAATTCATCACCCACATGTTTCTCTCGATCTCAAAAGGCTTCTATATTTATAGAGATCATGTTTTGCAAGTCAAACTAGCGTTTTACAAATCTCTTATATGTCATTTGATTAATTATTCCTTTAGCCTTTGGGACTTGAAGCTCAAAATTCTATAGCTCGATATATTTGTGCACTTTGATATGATAATATGATGTTTTTATCCTGCTAACATTCTTTTTGATGATTCCAAAGGGGGAAAAACATGTTATAAGCTTATTAGCTCAAAGAAGCTAAAATAAGCTCACGAAAGAAGCTATAAGCTATTGCTCTTTTAAGCCAAAAACTTTGGATATAAACTACTCCATTGGATATATCTTGGACTTGTGATACTTTTTTTGTGGTTGTCTTTGACAGGGGGAGCTTCTAAGCTTGTGATTCTTTTGGTTACATTGTAAAAGCTAAAACTTTTAGCTTTTGTATGGTTGCTTATTTACTTATCTTGATGTGCATGTTGATAGGGGGAGCTTTTGCTAAATATTTTGAAAATCTTTATTCCCTTCCTTGTGACCATTTTGTTTGGAAAGTTGGTTGCTTCAAACGGCTAGTTATATTTTACCGGGAAATCGTTTTTGCTTTCAAATTCGACTTCTCAAAATTTCTTAAAATTGTTTTGGTTTGTAATCATCAAAAAGAGGGAGATTGTTTGATAAATGTTTTTTATCATAATTTTGATAATTTTGTTTTAAAGAGTTTTTACACCAAAACAATGTTTGAAAATGTTGTCCAAATAATCCTGATTGTTTTAAAATGTTTTTACTAATTTTTCGGAGTATTTCTTGAAGTTTATTTTCGATAAAAATTGGACAACACTTATGTATTGTGTTCGACCGGTTGCTTATAGGATTTTTGAAATAGAAAACGGGACGAACACAAAATACAACAGTCGACCGATCGACCTAGACGCCGACCGGTGGCATCGACCGGTCGACATAGGTTGACCGGTGCCTGGGAATAACTCTTTCTCTCTGTTTTGTATAATCCATCAGGGGGACCGGTCCAACAGAGGGTCGACCAGTCGGACCCCCCATCGATCGGTCGCCCTGTGTAAAAATAAGGTTTTATATTTTAACGTCTATTTCTATGTGACCGGTCACCATACCGTTTTGACAGCAAAATTCTAGCCGTTGACAGCAGACAGTTCTTCCTTAATTTGTGGGATTGATTTCTAACAGCTATATTCTTGATTTTAATTGTATTTTTTGTAAATTTTCAATCCCCAAGAGGAGCCTATCCATGATCAATCATCTCCTATAAATGGAGGAAGATTTGGAGAAACAAGTGAACCAAATGACATACAACACAACAAGATACACTTAAAGCAAATACTTGTTCCTTCATTGTCTATATTCTTGTTGTAATAGCCTAAGGTCTTACACTTTCACATCTTGAGGTCTAGGCTTTATTTCTTGATTACACTTGCACTCAAAATTGTATTATTCATTATCGAGTTGTAATCTTGAATTTGTGGTCATCATTCAACACAAGATATCCTTGTGAGTGTTGTTGGGAAATTTACTTAGATTTTGATGAATGCCATGTAAAACTTAGACTAGAAAGTTGACACCCCATTTTCCTTGTAATTTACATTGTAATAGATAGGGTTGTACAAGCTGAGTTAAGTCAGCTATGCCTGGATACACAAGAAGTCAACTGAAGACTAGAATGAAGACTCCGCTACTAAGCAGCTGAGTGTGGCTAGGGAGAGAAGTCAAGAACTCGACTGAAGGAGTATCAGTTGGGATTCAGCTGTGTGAAGTGTCAGTCAAGTTAACTCAAGATAGCCAAGTCTTAAGTTGAAGTGACAGATGAGTCATCCATGATTGAGAGCCGACTCAAGTCACCTGGGAAGTTAAGGAACTGCAATGATCAAGTCAAGACAATCAAAAGAATCCGTTGCGTAAGTCAAGAATATTACCTAAACAAGTATTACTTCCATGATGCAATGTCTTAAAGTGCTCGATCCCGAGCGTGCAAAAGAAATAAACCAATGGGAAGCACTCGCACCTTGTGTCGAAAAAGTGAATGTTCATTTAATACGAGGAAATGTCAACATCAAGGATCGCAACAAGACAAGCCAACGAACACAAGTGACTTTTGAAAATCAGTCTATCTCTTCAACGGGCAGATTTTTGAAAGTTCACCATAAAAGGATGAGGAATCACTTTGAGAGAAGGTGACATGAACCACGAACATTCAAGTTATATTCGAGTTGTAACCTGCAAAATACTCTCGAGTTATACAAGAAAATCCTCGAGCCTAAATTTCAAAGAAAATCGATCCAACACCAAGCTGTGAAGGAAAGATAACTTCAAACTGTTGAAGAGGAAACTTTTGAAGAATCAAAAGGGGTCTACATTCCAAGGAGGATTGTAGAAAGGTTCAAGGTCGAACCAGTCTCAAGTTAATGGAGGGCTTCGTGATCATACGAGAAGCCAGCTGTGTGACCAAGGCATCTCCAGACTGAGTCCCAAAGGATCAAGTCAGCTGTATGATCAAGACTTGTATCTGGACTGATAACCACTTTGTACTCTGATCAATACTTAGTGGATTCCTCCAGGAGTTCGAGAAGAGAGGAGTAGAAGAATTACTTCATCTTCGAACCTCTATAAAAATTACTGTGTCATTTACATTTTAGCATTTAATTTCTGCATGTCATTTTATATTTGCTGATAATTTGCTATCCAACTGATAATTAACAAAGTGCTAAAACCAAGTGTTAAAACAAAATTAAACCAAATTCAAGGGTGTTAAGTCTTCCAATTTGAAAATCTCATCACGGCCAAGTTAAGGTTTAGACTAAACAAAATGAGTTATTCTATCAACAGTTCAATCGAGTCTGTTGAGTGGCTAACTCTGGTGGTTAACTAACTTACTTGTCCCTCAAGGACTTAGCTGTGTATTTAACTCTGCAATATTTTAAAAGGACTAAAATCGAAAAGTTGGTAAGGTTTATTCAACCCCCCCTTCTAAACCTTACTCACACCCCTTGGGACCTACAAGTGGTATCAGAGCGGTTGGTTCATTGAGCCTTCCGCACTGGTTACTGAACTAGATCTCCAATCTTTCAAAGTAATCTTTAACACTTGTTCTTTCAAAAGCCATTTTTTTTTTTGCAAAGTTATTATCATGGAAGCAAATTTGACACGCATTCCTATGTTCACCATTGAAGAATTTAATGACTTGAAAATACGTATGCAGGCTCATCTATCAGCTTTACATGATGAGATGTGGATAGTGATAGAGGATGGGCCACTGCAAATAATGAAGGTGAACAACTGCTTTGCAAGGAGAGTCAGCTGCTGCTGCGGTGAAGGAGAGGAGGAGGCTACTCCTCCTAGACCCGACTATGGTTGAAAAACCAAGAGCTGAATGTACAAATGATGACAGAAAAAGATACAACCTTGACAATGTGGCCAAGGATATACTTTACAAGACTTTGGACAAAGCCATGTTCAACAAAGTCAAATCTTGCAAGACAGCCAAAGAAATCTGGGATAAACTAACTTTAATTTGTGAATTATCTGAGCAAATTAAAGAAAACGAATTATCTGTTGTTGTTCAAAAATTTGAAAACTTCAAAATGCTTGCAGGTGAAACGATGGACCAGCTGGATGCAAGATTCACTGAAATTACAAACGAGCTCTCAGCACTTAGGAAAGAATATACACAAAAGGAAATGTGCATGAAGATACTAAGGAGCCTTCCAGCTGAGTGGGAAATGAAGACCATGGCTCTAAGGCACTCGATGGACCTATCAAAAACATCCAATCATGAACTATTCTCAGACCTCAAAGGTTATGAGTTTGAGCTGAGAAGAAAGGATCAAGAGGAAATAGCTATACCCAAAACAGCTGCACTCATAGTTAAGGAAGGGAAGAGAGCTGAGACCAAAGAAATCATTGACCAAGAGGAAATTGCCTTGATGGTTAAAAGATTCAACAAGTTCTTCAACAAGAACTACAAAAGAAACAAAGGTGAATCCTCCAAAAGGCATTCAACTCCCTATCAAGGGAAGATAGGCCACCAAAGAGAGCTGAGTATCAAAAGGTCGAATATCAAAGAGCTGACAACCCAAGAAATGAGAGAGCTGATCAAAAAGTTGAAAACATGTGTTGGAATTGCAGACAACCAGGACACTTTGCTATTGACAGTCCATATCCTGTAGTAAATAAATACAGAATGAAGAAGAAAGAAAAGTCTTGAGAGAAAAAGAAGGCAAGAAAAGAAAAGAGCAATGTTGGTCTTTGAGAGATCTGGCGATGCATCTAAGTCAAAAGAAGCGGCAGACTCGAGAGAGCAAAGATGAAGCCGACTACTCAAGTGACTCAAGAAGAAGCCTTAATCTGCTAATGGCTAAAGAACAAGATCAACCTGACCAAGAAGATGAGGTACACTCTAACTCATCTCATTCAGACTCTAGTGATAGTGATTGTGACACACACACTTCATCACCCACTGAAATTTATGATTCATTAGGCAAAATGATGAAAGACTTTGAGCACATTAAATCCTCACACACATTATTAAATGAGGAAAACAAAAACTCAAAAAAGCCAAAACTCACAAAATGACTAAGGAGCTGAGTACTCTAAGTCACATAGCTGATGAGAACAAAGAGCTGAAGGCTGAGAATGATAAACTAATAGTAGAGATAGCTACTATAGAAAAGAGAGAAAATGATCTCAAAAATGCGATTGCTTCATTCACAAAGGCATCTAAATCATTGGATGACCTTATCATGAGCCAAAAAGAATGTGGAGACAAGACAGGCATAGGATTCAACTCCTTTGTGCATAATCAAACTCCAAGAGTGATCTTGGAAAAAGGATCTTCAAGTAATGAAGCATCTCAAAAATCGAAGACACCAAATGTTGCACACACATTCATTCCAAAGCACAACAAGAAACAAACTGGCCTTGGATATAAAGGAAAAGGAAAACAGCCAGTTGAGTATGCTAAGAGGACATCTGAGAGGAAATCCAGCAGAGTTCCTCAGCAAACTCCAAATAGGAAGTACTCTGTGAAGAAGAAACAGAGCTACCAAAATCCCCAGAGGTTCTATCAAAGGAACACAAATGATGGGAATGGTAGAAACTACCCAAGTCAAACTGATTGGAATAATGTGAAATTGCTAATACAATCCTAAATGGCAAAGGCCTAAGGCAATTCATTCCAAAGGCAAAAGAGCTATTATCACACACATATGCACCCAAGCACTACACTCGAGATATCACAACTACCCAAGGAAGGCAATTGCTAAAACACACACACAGCATACGAACAAAGAACCTAAAGCCCCAAGCAATTTGCCAAAGTAAATTATGATTATGGCGCAGATAGATGGCAACCCCTTAGAGTCAAATCATTTGGCTATAGGTTGGTTGGATCATCTTACAGCACTAACCCCTCAGGACCCAGGCAAGTATGGGTACCTAAAAACTGATTTCCTTGATTGCAGGTTCAAGGAACAGCTGAGTGCCAAAGAACCTGGTACATGGATAGTGGTTGTTCTAGACACATGACAGGAAACAAGAAATATTTGTCAAAATTCAAGGAGATTAGAGGTGCAAAAGTCATATTTGGAGGAAATGAAGCTCCAGGGGAAATTAGAGGCACTGGATCCATCAAGAAAAATGGATTAGAAATCACAGATGTTGCATATGTTGAAGGCCTCAACTTTAACTTGTTAAGCATCAGCCAACTCTGTGACAAGGGCTATAATGTTGGATTCAATATGGGAGTATGCCAAATCAAAGACATCAATCAAATGAAGTGGTGTTGCAAGGATCCGCACAAAAGAACATATATGTGGTAGATTGGTCGATCACACACAAGCACTTGTCTCAGCTAGCAAATAAGTACACCGAATCAAGTTGGTTGTGGCACAAGAAGCTGAGTCACCTGAATTTCAAGACAATTAACAAGCTTGCAAGGAGTAATCTTGTAGAAGGATTGCCAGACTCAGTGTACAAGAAAGAAAGTGTTTGTGATGCATGCCAGATGGGAAAGCAGATCAAATCATCATTCAAAGAGAAGTCAGGTCCATCTTCAACAAGGATATTGCATCAGTTGCATATGGATCTATTTGGTCCATTGAGCCAGGTAGCATAAGTGGAAAGAAATACACTCTTGTAGTGGTGGATGATTATTCAAGATATACATGAACAATCTTCATGTGTAAAAAGAAGGAAACTTTGCAGAAGTTACCTCAACTGATGAAAAGAGTTCAAAATGAGAAGAGTCAAACCATTATAAAGATAAGATATGATAGAGGAACTGAGTTTGTCAATGGAATAATAACTCAGTACTGTGTTGAAAATGGTATTGCTCATGAATTATCTCACGCAAGGACTCCACAAAGAGAATGGAGTAGCAGAAAGAAGGAATAGAACTCTCAAGGAAGCTGCAAGAACCATATTAGCTGAAGCTGGATTGCCAAAAAGATTTTGGGCTAAAGCCATCAATACAGCATGCTATACTCAAAATAGATGCATGATAAATAGACAGCTGACAAAGACTTCCTATGAAATTTGGACAGGGAGAAAGCCAAATGTTGCATATTTTAGAATCTTAGGATGTAAATACTTCATCCACAACAATGGCAAGAATAATCTAAAGGCTTTTGATGCTAAAGCTGATGAAGGTATCTTTTTGGGATACTCAGCTTAAAGTAAAGCCTATAGAGTGCTGAACAAAAGGACTATGGTCACAGAATAATCTATCCATGTGGTTTTTGATGAACCTAATGTAAATGGAGAAGACATTGAAGAGTTAGTTGTTAAGCTAAATCAGCCAACTATGCGGAAGAGTCCCTATGTTGAAGCTGAAGCTGGAGTAATTAATCAAGGTGAAGATGAGATAGTTGAATCTCAAAGACAGCTGGAGAATCTGCAGCTAAATGATGATGAGAGAGCTGCTCAAGATAACACAGTTGCAAGACGACTGAACCCAGTTGACTTACTCCAACCTGATGTGAGATGGCTGAGAGACCATCCACCAGAACTAGTCATTGGAGATGTAAGAGATGGTGTAAGAACCAGATCTAGAGCTCAACAAGAAGCAATGTTCACTTGTTTTATTTCCCAAATAGAGCCAAAAGATGTATCCCAAGCATTGGATGATACACATTGGATTCGAGCCATGCAAGAAGAGCTGAATCAGTTTGAGAGAAATAAAGTATGGGAGTTTGTACAAAGACCAACCCATCAAAATGTTATTGGCATAAAATGGGTCTTCAGAAACAAGATGAATGAAGAAGGTTCTGTGGTAAGAAACAAAGCAATATTGGTAGCCAAAGGGTATTGCCAAGAAGAAGGAATAGATTTTGATGAAACATTTGCTCCTGTTGCAAGATTAGAAGCAATAAGGATGTTTCTTGCCTATGCTGCTCACAAGAACTTCACTGTATGTCAAATGGATGTAAAAAGTGCATTCTTGAATGGATTGTTGGAAGAAGAAGTCTATGTTGAACAACCTCCAGGATTTGAGCAGAAGACTCTTGGAGACAAGGTGTACAAGCTCAAGAAAGCCTTATATCTTATATGGATTGAAACCGGCACCTAGAGCATGGTATGATACATTATCTTAATTCCTAACAGATAATGGATTCACCAAAGGCAAAGTGGACAGAACACTCTTCAGAATTCAAGATGGAGAGAGTATACTGCTTGTTCAAATATATGTGGATGACATTATTTTTGGATCCACAAACAAAGAGCTGTGTGATAAGTTCTCAAACCTCATGCAAGGCAAATTTGAAATGAGCATGATGGGAGAGCTGACATTCTTTCTAGGACTTCAAGTTAAACAGCTGAAAGATGGAACCTTCATAAGTCAAACAAAGTATACCCGAGATTTAATGAAGAAATTTGGTATGGAAGAGAAGTCTTTTGTGAAAATACCAATGAATACATCAGTCAAGATGGATATGGATGCAGATGGCAAGCCTGTGGATCAAACCAGATACAGAGCACTTATTGGATCACTGCTCTATTTAACAGCAAGCAGGCCAGACATCACCTTTGTTGTAGGTGTATGTGCAAGATTCCAATTTGCTCCAAAGGAAAGCCATATGACTGCAGATAAGAGAATCCTAAGATATTTGAAGGGATGCCAGGAAGTCGGCTTATGGTATCCAAAGGAAGGTGGATTCAAGCTAATTGGTTATTCAGACTCTGACTATGTTGGATGTAGAGTTGACAGGAAGAGTACTTCAGGTACATGTCAAATGCTTGGAAACAGATTGGTTTCTTGGTTTAGCAAAAAGCAAAACTCAATAGCCACGTCCACAACAAGTGACAGTACATAGTCATGCGGGTAGTCATTGTGCCCAAGTCTTATGGATGAGACAATAGGCCGAGAGACTATGATGTTGAAGAAAAAGAGATTCCAATCATGTGTGATAACACAAGTGCTATTGCAATCACTCAAAATCCTGTATTGCATTCTAGAACAAAGCACATTGATGTCAGATATCATTTCATAAGAGATCATGTTGAAAAGAAAGACATCACCTTGGAATACATCTCAACTGATAAACAGTTAGCTGACATATTCACAAAGCCATTATGTGAATCAAGATTTGAAGAACTCAAGCATGAGTTAGGGTTAATTGAGCTGAGTTGACACTCAGAAGACTCAAGGAAAAGAGATGGAACGTGAAAATATGGAAATAGAGTGGAGCTCTTGAATTAGCTAAGTGAATCAGCCGGACCGGAAAGTCAGCTGTATCGAGTTAGCTGACAGCTGAGTCACTATGTAAATAGAGAGAAGAAGAGTTGAATCAGCTAAGAAGTAAGCTGAGTCATTTATGAGCTAAGAAGTCAGCTGTATCGAGTTAGCTGACAGCTTGAGTCACTATGTTTTTAATAAGCGGGAATGTTTTTAAGGATGACATCAGCGCAATAATGACGAGAACAGTCAAAAGTTGCACGACAAAGCATATGATTAGATATAAATGTTGCCGCATTAAATGCGAGAAATTAAATGATAATCGGCGTTCTAAATCTGAGCCATTGATCTCGATCAAATTTCAAAAACCGTATGCACGTCCTTTCATAACCCATACATATACCATTTGTTCGCTTTTCTCTCACACTACTCAAAACCTGTTCATCTCTCCAAAAGCAAAGAAAGCATTTTTCTCTCAAACCCTACCAAATCTTCAAAGCAAGTTCATCAAGTTCGTTCGGGAAAAACCACTGAAATGGCATCAACCTATGATTTTACCAAGCTAGGGAAGCAAATCCACACTGGTTCTACCATGGACTTCGAAGGAATGGTCAAACAGGGTTCCGACGAAACCCTTGTGAAGAAGATAGCTGACAAAATCGAGAAGTCTGGACTGAAACCCTTTCTCACAATGGAGTTTCAGATGACTTACGTTGAGGAGATAACACAGTTCTACGTGAACGCTGAAGTTCATGACGAGGGCATCAAGTCCTCTGTTCACGGAAAGGAGTTTACCATCACTGCTGAAGACCTAGCGGAGCATTGCTTGCTGCCGTCGGAAGGTGTACCGGAAATATTCAAAGCTGATGTAAACCTGGCTGCTGCATGGAAAGAAGTGGCCAAACCTGAATGTGCTGCGAAGGTTGTCTACACAGCTGATAAGAAGCTGCTGAAGGAAGATTATCATAAGTTGCTGGATATTGCAGCCAAATGTGTAGACATAAAGTTTGGAAGCTTCAATCAGCTATCCAAAACTAAGTTGATCGTCATGGCTGCGATCATGGAGGAGAAAAAGGTAAACTGGGCTGAGTTTGTATACAGCAGACTCTGCTAGAATGTTGGAAACAAGTCCTTCAAGTACGATGGATCATTTGGAGGATCTCTGGGGTATGGCCTTGTAATTGGCCGGCTGATGGAGGTGAAGGGTGTTCCACTTCGACATGGAAAGGCGTTCCATGTCAACAAGAAGATGTTCCGATCAAATATTTCAAGAGCTCAGAAGAGAGCTTATGCCAAGAGGGCGGATACAAGTGAGGGGAAATCAGCTGACCCCGAGGAAACAGTTGTTGCCTCCCCTCCGAAGAAGAAAGTTGTCGCTGCCGCAATGAAAGAATACTTTTGATGTCCCAAAGAAGAAAGAAGAAAACCGCACTTTTTGCCCTGCAAGAGTCACCCGCCCTGCATCCGTGTTCCTGCCCCTGCAGCTGCGGTAGAGAAGGAATCCTTAGTACCTTCTCCAGGAATGAAGAAGAAGAGGACTGCCAAGGCAAGAAAGGCAGTTGCCTCTAAGGCAACCTCAAAGGCCTTTACCGTCGAGGAACCGGAGGAAGTAGAACAAGACATTCCTCTGGTGAAAACGAAGAGAATGAGAAGAATCATCAAGCATTCAGAGCTTGAGAAAACAGCTGAGTCTGCCACTCAGCTGGAACAGATCGCTGAGATAGCTAGAGAAGTAGAGTCTCCAGAAATCATTGATGAAACAGCCAAATCTGCTGAGGCCGATCAGCAGAGGCAAGTCGAAGACCCAGCTGTGGACAGGACAACTGAGGAACAAGAAGCAGCGGAGACAGTAGAATTCCCTGCTGACGGGACTATGTCTCCACCAGCCCCCGATGCTGATGAAGGAGTTGAGCAGCAGAGTATGTTGCCTTCCATTCCTGAGAAAGAAGGACAGCAAAAACATGATGACGATGATGTGATTATGATGTCTCCACCATATCCAGACATCCAAAATCGTCTGCGAGAATGGAGGAAATGGAAGCTAAGTCTCTCTAGGGAACAGTTCGAGAGACCTGAATTCATTGAAGAAGAGGAAGAACTGATGAATTTCCTCGGGTTGACCACAGTGGTCCAAGTACTGGACGAAGAGAACTGCCTAGATATCTTGTAGATCTTCAAAGACAAGGAGAATGAGAGATTGGCAGAGGAAGTTGAAGCTCGTGAGAAAGCCAACGTTTGTCCTCTCACTGGAACCACTGATCATACTCATCCTCATCTTGACGTACTCTCAGAAAGTGATGAGGATATGGACCCTGCTGGTGCGACAGAAAAATTGGAAATGCAGCAAGCCATGCGGGAATCTAGGATGATGCATGAGCAACAGCTGACGGAAGGACCTGGAGAGTCTTCCAAATCACAGCTGGAGATTGATCCATTGGGAGTGGTACAACAGATTGCCATTGTTATTGCTGCAACCACATCCCCAACTCACTCAGAAGATGGATCAAGGGAAATTGGCAATGAAACTGGGAACTTGGGGACCAAAGTAGAGCCAACCCCTATTGAAGGTGTCTTACCACCTGCCCCAATGGTTGAACACTCACAGGAAACAGCCGGGAGTTTGGAGAAGAGTGACCCCAACCCAAGTCACTCAGCTAGTGTGCCAGTTGAGGGGAAAACTCCCTCCGCTGCATCTAGGTCGGAGGATGCTACAGATGACTCCACAAAGAATATAGGAGACAAAGTGGAGAAGGAACAACAAACAAAAACACAAAGAATCTAGGAGAGACTGTCTGGATGCCACCGTCGAGAAGACCCGAGGCAAGACATCTACCCGGGAGTTAACACTGGCAATGAAAGTTTGTTGAGACTCGAAGGATGCCACCGTAGAAGACCCTAAGACAAATGAGTTTGTCGAGGGAATGCCCAGGCCTTGGAGACTGCGGGGAGGTAATGAAGGCCTACGGGAGATTGAGACTTCCGATGTAAAGAGACGGAAATGCAGAACATTCCTCCTGCTATCATTGATGCATCTGAGAAGGATATAAGTGCCCTTCATGATTCTCAAGACAACCCTGACATAACTTTTCTGGGATGTGAAGGTGAAGATGAAGCTGAGTCATCCCCTGTTCAAAATCCAAAAGACTCAGCTGAGGATGTTCTTCCAAGCACGAGTAAGTCAGATCTCAAGGCTACTCGTCAAACGTTCACTTTTGATGATGAGCCACCCCATCAAGTCTCATCATGGTCCGATGACGCCACTCATACGGCCGAGGACCAGACAACTCAAATGGAAAAACCAGCTGAGACCGACGAAGCTGTTGAGACAGCTGAGGCTCAGCCAGCTGGGTCCATACCACAACAAACCCCATCTGAATCATAGTCCACTGCGCAGGCTCCCAACGCTGCAGCAGAATCGACTCAACCGGGCACATCACGGCCACAAGTCACCGGTTAACATATTCCCTATGTCCATGATGATGCATTTGAAGCAACGTTCCCCTTCTCACTCGAAATGCCGATCTTGATGAAGAATCGCTAGAGAGCAGAGACGCTTCCACAAACCTGATCCAGTCATTCCCAAAGATACAATCGTCCCAGCAAATTTTGATTTTGATGCTGCTTGGCCGCCAACTGAGATGGAAGTAACAGCTGAGGTTCGAGAAGTCTTCAAGGCAATTTCTGCAGAAATAGAGAAGATGGAAAGGCACCAGGCCTCACTGGATATGCGGCTGGATAACAGAGATGCAAATCTTACAGCTGATCTGCGTAGAATAGTAGTTAGAATCAGGGAATGGAGGCAATAGCAGCAGACAATGCGTGTGGAACAGGTTCGCTATTTCAAAGCATTGTACTATAAAATGATGATCTGGAGCGCTGATAATGCTGACATGAAGAGGAGGATGCAAGAAAATATTGATAGGATACATGCCTCTCATACCACTGAAATGGAACTGCTGCGAGAATTTCATCGAAAAGAACTTCTGCGCATAGAGGAGAATATGAATGAAAAATCCAGCCTTTTTATGGCTGAAATGAAGCTGGTGACAGCCGAATCAAAAGTTACCCGCTCAGAATTTCGAACAGCAAACTCCGCAGCAGAATCTAAGCAGAACTCAGCTATCAATCGCCTGGACTTTATGCTCGCAGGAATGTTCCCAGGGGTTTCTCTCTCCTTTGATAATGCCAAAAAGGGGGAGAGGAATCCCAAAAGATGCTTAAGGGGACGGTCGGTGAGAAGGAAAAGGAAACAGCTGTCGCAGAAGGGAAAGACATAGCTGTTGAGAAGAAGAAGGAGAAGGGAAAAGCAGTTGAGGGGGAAGGTTCAAAAGACATGACTTTAATGGTTGCTAGAACCCCTCAACAAGGACTTGTCACAGCGACATCATCAAAGAAACTTCCAAAGACTCGCGCTCCAACACTCTACTGTACCCATGTCCGAGAAAAGAAAATTAGTGGAAGCAGGGATGAAGGAGGCGAAGGAAAGATGGATGCCCGTGTGATGGACATATTGAAACAATACGTAGGCATTCCAGCAGGAAGAGACACAGTTCCCATTCCAGATGATAGAGACGAGTCACGATCAGTGGAGGAATTTAAAACGCTCGAATCCGAGGGATACTTCAAAAATATGTCCATAGCCCAAGCCTGGGACTTGTACTGGGAGAAGGGTCTGAAGCTGTGCGAAGAAATTGACAAACAGCAGACTACTAGCAGTCACTCTGCTGGAAAGAAGAAGACTCCAGTACAATATACGCCCAGAGGAAGAGGAAGGAGTGGTGGAGGCAGAGGTTTTCAACCTAGACCTCTACCCAAAAACATTGAGTATGTAGACCCGGGCAAGAAGGGAAGAATCTACTGGGCTGGATATGACGAAGTAGCCAACCGGGAAGTGGCTAGGAAGAATGCTGACTATGTTAAAAGGATTGAAGAAGAAAATAAGAGACAATATCAGCTGTGGGAAGAGAGTCAGAGAAGACAAGAAAGGAAGAGAAAAGACGAAGCTGCCAGAAGAGCCTATGAGAAAAAGAAAACAGCTGAAGATGAGAAAAAGAGAAAGAGAGCAGAGGACGAAAGAGCTGAAGAAGAAAGAAGGAGGCAGCGAAGGCGATGAAGTGTTGTTGTCCACCCCTTCATGTATTTTACTGTTGAAAATACATATGTATTTAAGTCTTCTGTACATTAAATAAGAATTCTGTAATTTCTATATTCTTGCGTAGATATAGAATACCATGCTGCTCTGATACACTTTGTAAACAGTTGTGTAAAGGACAAGAATGTTATGATCAATAAAAAGATCGATTCTACGCATACATTCTTTGTTTCTACATTGTCTGTATGTATCTTTGTTATCTACATTTTGTATGAGTGTTTTAAGTTTTGGCATCATCAAAAAGGGAGAAATTGTTGGGAAATTTATTGCTTAGATTTTGATGAATGCCATGTAAAACTTAGACTAGAAAGTTGGCACCCCATTTTCCTTGTAATTTACATTGTAATAGATAGGGTTGTACGAGCTGAGTTAAGTCAGCTATGCCTGGATACACAAGAAGTCAACTGAAGACTAGAATGAAGATTCCGCTGCTAGGCAGCTGAGTGTGGCTAGGGAGAGAGTCAAGAACTCGACTGAAGGAGTATCACCGATTCACACCAGTGAAGTGTCAGTCAAGTCAACTCAAGATAGCCAAGTCTCAAGTTGAAGTGACAGATGAGTCATCCAATGATTGAGAGCTGACTCGAAGACACCTCGAGAAGTTAAGGAACTGCAGTCAAGTCAAGACAACTGGAAAGAATCCGTTGCATAGAAGTCAAGAATATTACCTAAACAAGTAATACTTCCATGCTGCAATGTCTTAAAGTGCTCAGTCCCAGAAGCGTGCAAAAGGAATAAACCAATGGGAAGATCGCACCTTGTGTCGACTCTCGACAAGTCAATGTTCATTTAATACGAGGAAATGTCAACATCAAGGACTGCAACAAGACAAGTCAACGAACACAAGTGACTTTTGAAAATCAACCTATCTCTTCAACGGGCAGATTTTTGAAAGTTCACTATAAAAGGCTGAGGAATCACTTTGAGAGAAGTTGACCTGAACCACGAACATTCAAGTTATCATTCGAGCTGTAACCTGCAAAATTCTCTCAAGTTATACAAGCAAATCCTCAAGTCTAAATTTCGAAGGAAATCGATCCAACACCAAGCTGTGAAGGAAAGACAACTTCAAACTGTTGAAGAGGAAACTTTTGAAGAATCAAAAGGGGTCTACATTCCAAGGAGGATTGTAGAAAGGTTCAAGGTCGAACCAGTCTCAAGTTATTGGAGGGCTTCGTGATCAAATCCAAGAAGCTTGAGCAAGTGGGTCGTAGTAGCAAGGCAAACTGCCCCTGTGAAGAAGCCGAGTCGTCGCACGAGAAGCCAACCGTGTGACCAAGGCATCTCCGCATCGAGTCCCAAAGGATCAAGTCACCGCTGTGTGATCAAGACTTGTATCCGGACAGATAACCACTTTGTACTGATCAATACTTAGTGGATTCCTCCAGGAGTTGGGAAAAGATGAGTAGAAGAATTACCCCATCTTTCGAACCTCTATAAAAATTATTGTGTCATTTACATTTCAGCATTTAATTTCTGCAGATCATTTTATATCTGCTGATAATTTGCTATCCAACTGATAATTAACAAAGTGCTAAAACCAAGTGTTAAAACAAAATTAAACCAAATTCAAGGGTGTTAAGACTTCCGCTGAAAATCTCATCACAACCAAGTTAAGGTTTAGACTAAACAGTTGAGTTATTCTATCAACAGCTCAATCGAGTCTGTTGAGTGGCTAACTCTGCTGGTTAACTAACTTAGCTGTCCCTCAAGGACTTAGCTATGTATTTAACTCTGTAATATTTTAAAAGGACTAAAATCGAAAAGTTGGTAAGGTTTATTCAACCCCCCTTCTAAACCTTACTCACACCCCTTGGGACCTACAAGTGTTCTTATGGTAAGAACACACTTGGATGATCTAGGTGATAGGTGCAAGAAGATTGTGGTAATCTTCTTATTGAAGAGTGTGGTGCTCTTTGAGGTGTTGAAGAATTTGGTGTTCTTCAAGTCGGAAAATTGTGGTAATCTTCACAAGGTGCCGTTGAAGATTGTGGTGATCTTCAAGTGAGATTGTGGTAATCTCCAAAGAGGTAATGTAAGGTGTTGTTGAATTAATTGTGGTAATTAATAAAAATTCTTTTTTGTTTTTGAAATCCATCCCGGAGATACTGGGGCGGTAGAGGATTAGGAACTAGGTGGGTTGAACCTCTATAAATCGATGCGTGTTATTTACTTCCCGCACCTTCTTACTTGTCTTGGCTTGTTTGATTCAAAAAAAAGGGCATCATCGAGAAAATGGAGATAATTTATTCACCCCTCCTCTAGATTATCGTAGCCGCTTGGACTTACAGTTTTATGCCCAAAAATAAAATTTCCACAACCAGACCCCTACAATTACTTCACCTTGATTTGTATGGGGATATTGGTACGGCTAATTAAAGTGGAAAACATTATACCTTTGTTATAGTCGATGATTTTTCTAATATACTTGGGCTATTTTTCTTGCAAATAAAAGCGATGCCGTTAATGAGTTTGTTAAGTTGTGTAGACTTATGGAGAATGAAAAGGAAGATATTATTAAGTCTATTCGAAGCAATCGATGTGGAGAATTTGATGGAGAATTTAGAGTCTTTTGTGAAACCAAGGGATATGCTCACAATTTTTCGTCTCCAAGGACACCTCAACAAAATGGAGTAGCCGAAAGAAAAAGTCGGACACTTCAAGAAATGAGTCGACCAATGCTCAATGAATTCTCACTTCCTAAATATTTTTGGGCCGAAGTTGTTGCTTGCTATGTCATTAATCGTGTTTATCTTCGTCCTAAATTGAATAAAACACCGTATAAGCTATGGAAAGGAAGAACTTCAAATATTAGTTATTTCAAAATATTTGGATGTAAGTGTTTTATTTTGAATACTAAGGATCAATTGGATAAACTTGATCCTAAGACCGATGAAGGAATATTTATGGGGTACTCTATCAAGAGCAAAGCATATCGAGTTTACAATAAGACTAGTATGGTTATTGAAGAATCTATTTGTAATTCCTGGTTCTTTTAAATGGGGATAAAATTAGGGTTTGACTAGAATCGAATTTGGGGATGATTTAGAATTTTTGAAACCCTGAATTTCCTAATTTGGGGATTTAATTTCTGATTTTATTTCCTTAATAAAGGAAAGTCAATTTTTACAAAAGGGCAAATCGTGTTCAAAAGAGAAAGAAATCAAATATGCATTTAAGACAAGTAAATCAAGTATTTTTGGCAATCAAATTTCAGCAAATATTCTTACCTTAAATTATTTGAATCCTTGGCCTATAAATTGAAAGCCTCCCTTAAGATTTTTATTCACAATTTTCTACACCAAGCAAGAAGATAAATTCTCCTTCTCCCTCCCCTATAAAAATTGCCCACCCTATCACCGTCGTGCTCCACCGCCGCCGCCGCCAGCACCTCCACCATGGTCACCACCTTCTCAAACCCTAAGCCCCATAACCAAAACCCAAGATAAAAACCAAGGAAGGGGAAAGAGAAATAAATGAAGCGAGAGAAGTTGGCTACTACCATGACCGCTGATCGCCACCGTCGGTTACCATTGTCGAAAACGAAAGAGAGATGCAGAAGGAGACGAGGAACTTGAACACTATGCATTCACTTTGCATTTATTTCATGAAGTTTCTACTTTTAAGGTAGGGGTTTTACTGCTTATGTCTACTTTAAATGCATTGTATGATTATTTGTGTATGGGCACGTTAAACATGAAAAGCAAGGTACTTAATTGTACAAGCATGAAAAGCAAGGTACTTAATTGTACAAGCATGAAAAGCAATGTACTTAATTGTACAAGCATGAAAAGCATAGGTGTGTGTGCATGAGTGATTATATTGTGTATTTAATTTAGACATTGCGTCCCCACTGGGCTGTTGTATGCTCAACCCATATTTTCCACAGATGAATGAAGGAGCCGGAGCGTGGCAAAGGGGACAGTGGAAGTCAAATCAAGAAATTAAAGGGCCCCTTTATTTTATTTTATTTTTATGATATTAAAAACTAAGTAGCTTTTATGAGTACAATCTTTTTGGGACACGTTTTTATGAGTATTCCGCATTTATGACAAGTACTATTTATTTTCCTTTAAGAAATGCGTTTTTAAGCTTGGGCTTATTTTATTTTCAGCACTTTAATAAATCGCAAATCAAATATCGCTTATTTTTATGTTTACGGAATTGGGAGTTACATAAGTGGTATCAGAGCGGGTCTATCTTTCCTGTAGACTTGCTAAATTGTTTTTAAAAAAAATGGGTCTTGATTTTTTATGAAGATGACTACTTTAAATAAAATAGTAACAGTAAAGAAGTCGACTTATCCACCGCCTCATGCCACGCCGACTCTGAAGTGAAAAGGTATTATCATGTACATAGTAAATTTCATGTTCGCAGACATGCTATGATTACAGTCATATTGATATTGATGTATGATAAGAGATTGTTTTTCTTTTAATCAAACAAAACACTAAGTATCCGGACTTTCTAATTTGAGGCAAGAATTCGAATTTCGAGGACGAAATTATTTTTAAGGGTGGTAGAATGTAATACCCGGTTCTTTTGATTGGGGATAAAATTAGGGTTTGACTAGAATCGAATTTGGGGATGATTTAGAATTTTTGAAACCCTGAATTTCCTAATTTGGGGATTTAATTTTTGATTTTATTTCATTAATAAAGGAAAGTCAATTTTTACAAAAGGGCAAATCGTGTTCAAAAGAGAAAGAAATCAAATATGCATTTAAGACATGTAAATCAAGTATTTTTGGCAATCAAATTTCAGCAAATATTCTTACCTTAAATTATTTGAATCCTTGGCCTATAAATTGAAAGCCTCCCTTAGGATTTTTATTCACAATTTTCTACACCAAGCAAGAAGATAAATTATCCTTCTCCCTCCCCTCTAAAAATCGCCCACCCTATCACTGTCGTGCTCCACCGCCCGCCGCCAAAGACCTCCACCATGGTCACCACCTTCTCAAACCCTAAGCCCCATAACCAAAACCCAAGATAAAAAACAAGGAAGGGGAAAGAGAAATAAATGAAGCGAGAGAAGCTGGCTACTACCATGACCGCTAATCGCCACCGTCGGTTACCATTGTCGGAAACGAAAGAGAGATGCAGAAGGAGACGATGAACTTGAACACTATGCATTCACTTTGCATTTATTTCATGAAGTTTCTACTTTTAAGGTGGGGGTTTTACTACTTATGTCTACTTTAAATGCATTGTATGATTATTTGTGTACGGGCACGTTAAACATGAAAAGCAAGGTACTTAATTGTACAAACATGAAAAGCAAGGTACTTAATTGTACAAGCATGAAAAGCAAGGTACTTAATTGTACAAGCATGAAAAGCATAGGTGTGTGTGCATGAGTGATTATATTGTGTATTTAATTTAGACATTGCATCCCTACTGGGCTGTTGTATGCTCACCCCATATTTTCCACAGATGAATGAAGGAGCCGGAGCGCGGCAAAGGGGACAGTGGAAGTCGAATCAAGAAATTAAAGGGCCCCTTTATTTTATTTTATTTTTATGATATTAAAAACTAAGTAGCTTTTATGAATTTAATTTTTTTGGGACACGTTTTCATGACTATTTCCGCATTTATGGCAAGTGTTATTTATTTCCCTTTATGAAATGCGTTTTCAAGCTTGGGCTTATTTTATTTTCAGCACTTTAATAAATCACAAATTGTATATTTTTATTTTACGAAATTGGGATGTTACACTATTCATGTCAAATTCAATGAAGCTTCGGGTGTTGAAACGCTGAAGAATTTTTAGGGAGAAATAGAGAGCATTCATACAACTGCAACACACAGAATTGAGAAGCAATCATTCAAGAAAGAACTGAAAAATAATATCTCTCAAGAAATATCAAGAGTCGTCAAGCCTAAATCATAGACACTTCATCCAACACCTTTATGTGAAAAGATTGAAGTTGTTCATGAAGTTGAAGAGAAAATATTTTGTGAAAGCAAACAGGGTTTATTCTTCCCAGTATTGAAGAAAGTTTTGTGAGGTTCAGGGTCGAATATTGTTCCAATCTGAAGGCGGGCCGTGTGATCAATCCCTAAAGATTTGAAGAGATGAAGTAGTGAGGCAACTGCCTTGTGAAGAGCTGAGTCTTAGAAGATTAGCTAGATGTATAATCAAAGCTATCTTGGACTGTACTTTTGTAACGAATTCACTGTTGCATTAGTGGATTCCTCATGGAGTAGGAGAAGTGTGGAGTAGAGGAATTACCCCCATCCCCGAACCACTATAAATTTATGTGCTCTTTAAATTTCTATACTTTAAATTTGGCATTTTATTTACCTGTTTTATTTGATATCCATCTAGATAATAACCAATCAGAAAGTATAAATGTTGATAAACCAAGCTTAAAAATGGTGTAAGACTTCCTATGTAAAACAAGAAAATTGATTTTCTAAAAGTTAACTTCATTCAGCTGAGTTACTCTATCAACAGCTCTCTCAGAGTCTGTTGAGTGGTTAACTCTTCCGCTGAAGCTTAACACAACTGTCTTAAATGACTTAGCTGTTTTCTTGAAAATTCTTATTTTAAAAGAACCAAAACATTGGGTAAAGTTTATTAACCCCCCCTTCTATACTTTACTCTACACCCTTTGGGATCTACAATTGGTATCAGAGTGGTTGGTTCAAAGAACCTTCCACACTGGTTACTGAACTAGGTCTCATTTTTTTCAAAAACATCGACACTTTGGTTTTTAAAATTTTTATCTAAGTTATTATCATGGAAGCAAATCTATCTCGTATTGTCATGTTTACCATTGAGGAATTTGATGAGTGGAAAATTCATATGTAGGCACATCTCTCTGCACTTCATGATGAAATATGATTTATCATCGAAGTTGGAGTCATTAGAATCACCAAGGTGAATACAACTGTAAGAGTAGCAGGAGATGATGCTGGAGTGGTACAGAGGTTGATAAACCTAGGAGTGAATGGACAAATGAGGATAGAAGGAGATATAACTTGGACAATGAGGCTAAGGATATATTGTACAAAACTCTGGATAAAACCATGTTCAACAAAGTTAAACCCTACAGGACAACTAAAGAGATTTGGGAAAAGCTGACTTTAATCTGTGAAGGTTTAGAACAGAGAAAGGAAAATAAGCTTACAGTTGCAGTTCAAAAATTCAAAAATCTAGAAAGTCATTAGATCAGTTGGATGCACAGTTTACAGAGATAACAAATCAGTTATCTGCATTAGAAATGAATATATATAGAAGAAAATGTGTATGAAAATCTTGGGAGCACTCCCAGCTGAGTGGGAAATGAAAGTAATGGTTCTAAGAAATTCAATGGACTTAACCAAGGTATCTAACCATGAGATATTCTCTGATTTGAAGGCTTATGAATTCGAGCTTAAAAGGAAATAGCAAGTTGAGATAGCTGCACCAAAGACTGATGCACTGATGGCAGGAGAATCCAAGTCGGCTGACTCCAAGGACATTATTGATGAGAAAATTTCCTTGATGGTCAAAAGGTTTCACAAGTTATTTAACAAGAACTATAAGAGGAACAAAGGAGAGTCCTCTAGAAGTCATTCAACTCCATCTAAAGGAAAATAGGAGAGAACTCCCAAAAGAGCTAAGAAGAAATTGGAAAACTTGTGCTGGAATTGCAGACAGCCAAGTGACTTTGCAGTTGATTGTCCTTATCCACCAGTCAAAAAATACAGGAATGATGAGGAAAAGAAAGTCATCACGGAGAGAAGACAAGAAAGAAAGAAAGCAGTGGTGGCTGCAGAGTTAGAGACAGTCAAGTACAAAGAGACAGTTGAGTCAGACAGTATTGAAGTTGACTACTTTTCTGATGCTCAAGAAGAGGCATTGATTAGATGAGGTAATCTCTAACTCATATGATTCAAATTCTGATGATAGTGATCATGACACACATCATCACACATTGATCCTTATGATTCATTAGGCAAAATGACGAAAGACATTGAGCACATTAAACCTCACATACATTTTTGAATGAGGAAAACAGTCAAACCAAAAGCCAAAACTCACAGCTTACTGAAGAGCTCAATACTCTATGTCATATAGCTGATGAGAAAAAAGTGTTAAAGGTTGAGATAGCAAAGGTAAAAGCAACCTTGCTGCAAAAGAAAAGAGAGAACAAGAGCTTAAAAATGTTATTGCATCACTGAGCAAATCATCTAAAACATTAGGTGAATTGATGATGATTCAAAAACAAATTGGAGATAAAACAGGCTTAGGATTCAATTCCTTTGTAAATGCTCAAACTCCAATAGTGATTTTGGAGAAAAGATCCTCAAATAATGAGAGAGTCCAAAACCACTAGGGTTATCCTAGTGGCCAAGGGTATTGCTCTTCAATGAAGAGGCCCGGGTTCGAGTCTCTGCAAATGACATGGCCAAATTTTAAAAAAGAAACAATGAGAGAGTCCAAAATTCTTAAACACCATATGTTGCACCCACATATAATCACAAGCACACACATGATGGCCTTTGTTATAAAGGTAAATGAAAGAAGCCAGCAGAGTATGATGTTCGCCTTAGTTTTCGCTTCACCGCAAGTGAACGGCGTAGTTAATAGATAGGGTTAGCAAGATCGATCCCACAGAGACTAATAAATTTATGTACTAAGTATTGAGATTGTAATATTATTATTTTTATTTAGACGATCTAAAGTTGATGATTGTTTTATAAAAGTAAGACAAGATTTTATCATAAAAAGACAAAGTAAAGATTTCGATAGAAAGATCAAGTGGATGAATGGATTCCACGGTTGTGGTTTTAGTTAATCTCCCTCTTGTTATTATTAGTTATTATTAGTCTTCCCTATAAGATGATCACAAAACTATTTTACCCTCTCTCTCAAGACATAATAAAAACGTTGATTGAATTATCTATGCTAGCATCTCTACTTAACATCAGATAAACAACTCCCAAAAGCATAAAGATGAGTTATCCTCACAAATACTCATAGACTTCCCACTCATGCAAAATATTCATGTCAAGTACTCAAGATCTAGTATTGAAACTCATCTCTCGAATTATGAATCAATACATTAAGCAAGTTAAACCAATGGCCATTTGATAAAACAAGAAATAAACATAGTACTCGAATAGAGTTAGAAATAATAACTTTAATTCAATTAAACATCAAACAAGAGTGTCAATTAACCTAATCCCAAACCCCGTAATCACAAGGTGTTCATGTTCATGTCTAACTAAGTGAAAATAAAAACTACAGTGGATTAAGCAAACTCAGGGATATTGATGATCTCTCGATCAATCTTCAATCCTCAAGCGTGTGGATGCGACCTCGATCAATCTCTCGAACCCTCCGGTAGAAGGTTGCTCTTTTCTGTGCTTTCTAGGGTAAAAATCAGTGTGTCCTCATTCGGGGCCGCCTCATCTCTATTTATACTCCCATTGGGCCAAACTTAAGTAATTAATCACGCAAATCTGACTTTCCTACGCATGACGCAAGGGCCGTGCGCCTACGCACGAGCTGCCCATGTGTCAAGCTGTAGCAACTTAATTTTCCTCGAACAGACACACGAGTCGTGCGCCAACGCACGACCTACCCGTCAAGGCAATGTGAACCTTGATTCCTTCAGACCACACGCACGCCCGCGTGCCATGCCTATGAGCATGGGCTGCCGTGCGTGGCCATTTCTTACCTAGTTCGTCTGTTCTCTTCTCAGATTAGCTACAAACTTTGCGTGTTCGCTCGATTCTTGACGGTCCTTTACCGCAATGCTCTGATTTGCCACCAAAGTGCTACAAATATCATTTAATTCCTACAAAACGAGCAAAGCGTAATATCTTTTCCATTTTTTTAGAACATGACCCATTTTACTAAGTTAATGCATGCTTAACAACCTACTATATCCACGATTATGCCCAAATTACATGCAAAACTCACACTAATCAAACCCCCAAACTCAAATTGTTGACAGTCCCGGTCAACGCTTTATAAACAAAACAAAACACAAGTGGGAGGTAACAATGGGATCAATAGGATCAATAATGAGTCCAAAACTCATGTTGTTTATCCATAGGCGTCAAGCAATAAATCAACCAAGCCTCGAACATCTAACATAGAACACATATCAATGAAATCATGGAAAATGCTTTGAATCACGACTCTCACTGATCAAGTGTATGCTCTCCTCTCAAGTGTATAAGGGATGTGTTTACGCTCAAATCATATCAATGATGAAGAATTACCATAAGCTTGCAAATCGTCTCACATCTCCGCCACTAGAATGTATGCAATTCATAAATCAAAAATGACTTTTTCTTTTCGTCGCAATGAAGGCTCTTTGGTTAGGGTAAGGAAATATAGGACAAGTGACTCAAACTCGAGCGTATAAACTGGTAAGCACATCTTTCATTTGAATCAACCTTCATTTAAACCCAATATGCTACTCAAATCACCCCTCATTTTCATCAACTTTTCGTATCCCCTTTTCCTTATAGAACTCAAAATGTCTTTCACCTCACATCACAATCCCAAGCCTACAAGTGAATTCATAATTAACTCATCTATAAAGTTAATTTTTTTATTTTTTTGTCTCTTTTTTTTTTGACTCTCTCATGAGTATACATCATTTCTTTTTCCTTCTTTTCTTCTTCTTTTATTCCCATAAACCAACTCTAGCTCAATTATCTAGGGAATTCAATCCATTCAATCCCCTTACTCAATGTTATACGCTCAAGTGTAGGGTAACAAATATATCAAGTTAAGGCTTGAAATGTGGCTATCAAAAAATTAGGCAATAGGCTCAAATTGGCTAACTAGGGAATTCAATATCATTTGGTAGGCAAAAGGCTTGAAAGGCTTAACAAAAATGGCCTTAAATCATTTTCACAAATCGCATACAACATGTGGTCTTGACAGAGATACCAGAGCAAGTTCTCGAATTCTAATCAACATGAATGATACACTCAAATCAACAAACAAGATTGCATTTAATGAAAGCAGTAAAGGCTCAAAAGCTCACAGGCTTGCAAATGCGTAAATCAAAGCATAAAATCCATGTTCTCAATATCCACATGCTCCATATCATCTATTCTCATCATGATCAATTCGCACTCACACCTAGTTCAAAACAGCACAAAATTTTTCAAATAATCTCCCAAGGTCGCAACGCACACCACAAACACAGTTTACTCACTCCCTAAATACCTACTAAAGCAATAAACATGCTAAAATTGTAAATGTGTTTCTAATGTAATGCAACATAAATGCTCTACATGCAACTATATGAATGCAATTTTTTTAAGTAAATCATATCTAAGTAAAGGAAAAAAATAAACAAACCATTGGGTTCCCTCCTAATAAGCGCTAAATTTAACATCTATAGTTTGACGCATGTATTTCTCGATCACGGATCCCGCAAGGTGATGTATGTCACCCATTCATGCCTTTCGCCTTGCCATTCCAACTCGCATAAATTTGAGCCTTTTTGAATGCCTCTTTTGAATGCCTCTAGTGAAGGTTTCACACGTTTTTCAAATGCCATATTCTTCTAATTTGTATCATGCGCGAGCGGCACTACACGCGTGCTTCTAAGTTGTTGTCTCTCTTTGTGTGCTTCGCTTTCTCACTTTTCAGTAATTCCTGCTCATGATCTAAAGCACACACACAATCCCTCAAGTTAAAAGTATTAGTACATGAATCAACGATTGATAAAGATTTACAACTCTCTATTCTATCATGAGTTTTCATAGCCTTATAGATGGAGAATAACACTTGCTCATCATTAACTCGTAATGTGAGCTCTCCCTTTTGCACATCTATCAAGGCTTTTGCGGTGGCAAGGAATGGACGCCCAAGTATCAGAGGGACGTCATGATCTTCATCCATGTAAAGCACCAAGAAATCCATGGGGAATATAAATTTGTCTACTTTCTTGAGCACATCCTCTATGATTCCCTTAGGATATGCGAGTGATCTATCCGCAAGTCAGCAAGGGTGATCGTGGATGGCTTCACCTCTCCCAATCCAAGTTTCCCAAAAATGGACAAGGGCATTAAGTTAATACTTGCTCTAGATCACAAAGTGCTTTATTAAAGAAAATACCACCAATTGCACAAGGGATAGTGAAACTCCCGAGATCTTTGAGCTTCTGCGGTAATTTTCTCTAAATGATTGCGCTGCACTCTTCAGTCAAGTTAACTGTCTCAAACTCTGCCAACTTTTTCTTCTTGGACATCACTTCCTTCAAAAATTTTGCATAGTTGGGCATCTGCCTCAATGCGTCTGCAAAAGGTATGTTAATATGCAGTTTCTTAAAGATGTCCAGAAATTTAGCAAATTGGGCATCCATTTTTTCTTTTGAAAACGTTGAGGGAAATGGATTGGTGTAGAAAGTTTTGAAAGATCAGAGTTAGAGAAAGATTTAAGCTTCTCAGCCCCTT
This sequence comes from Rehmannia glutinosa, assembly GCA_016081115.2. Lineage (NCBI taxonomy): Eukaryota > Viridiplantae > Streptophyta > Magnoliopsida > Lamiales > Orobanchaceae > Rehmannia > Rehmannia glutinosa. Next base: position 25,673 of record JABTTQ020000288.1, on the reverse strand, counting down.
TTTGTTCATCCTTATGTCCCTTGTTTCCATCCTCGACCTCAACGTCGCCCTTTGCTATAGTATGTTCATCTCAAGGGGTTGAAATCCATTGTGTGGCATCATGCATGGGCTGCCTGTGCTCAAATGCACAGGTCGTTCGCATTCTGACCGTGCTTCGACACATGGGTCGTGCGTGGTTCCAATTTTTTATCACTTCCCGAAATTTTTGGCCCCTCGTACTCCGTACCACTCCTCAAACTAATGGTGTTACATTGTTCCTTCAGGATTTACTTTAGTGTTGCTTGAAACCTGGCCCTTCTGATGCTGCCCACCGATCGTTGCTAACTGACCAATCTAAGTTTCTAGATTTTTCATTTGTGAACCTACAGTGTTAGCCAACTGCATGAATGTGCCTCGATCTTGTCTATCTTAGCCTCATCTTTATTTAATTGGTTATGCGTTTCATTCATAAACGAAATCGTCTGACTCATGAACGAGGTAAGAATATCCTCCAAAGATGGCTTCGCCTCCGCATTAATGACACCGTTTGTCACACTGAACCCCGGTGGTGGTTGCATTACATTCTTCGTATTCGCATAGGAGAAATTTTTATGATTTCTCAAACTCGGATGATAATGCGTGGGAGTCGAATTATTCCGGTAATTGATGAAATTCTGGTTATTGACAAAGTTAGTTTCCTCCATAGAATTTTAATGCACTACCCCATTATTTGCACTCGTGCCTGCCTCAGCCCCTTGCGTTAAAGCACTTATCTGATTAGTCAATGATGTCATCTGAGCCGTCAATGCCTTGATTGGGTCCAAATCAGTGACTTCGGCTACCTTTTTCACATTTATCCTCTTGGAGGGCCACTGATAGCTATCCATTGCCATCTCTTCAAGCAAGTTGATACATCTTGTGGAAAATTGGCTAGTAAAGCGCCTCCTGCTACTGCATCCACAAACGATCTGGTCTGTCCCATCAACCCGTTATAAAAGAATGAATGTTGTTGATCCTCTGGGAACCCATGTTGCGGACACCTGCTCAATAAATCCCGAAATCTCTCCCAAACCTCATATAGTGGCTCAGAGTCAAACTGTTTGAACTGCGTGATCTCGCTCTTAAGCTGCAGTGTCTTACTTGGTGGAAAGAATTTAAATAGCAACTTCTGACTCAACTCGTCCCAAGTATTCACACTCCTCTGAGTCAAAGTGCCTAACCAGTTGCTAGCCTTATCCCTTAAAGAGAAAGGGAATAGGCACAGACGTATAGCATCATCACACACCCCATTCATCATGATCGTGTTGCATATTTGCATGAAGTGTGCAAGATGAGAGTTGGGATCCTCGGTTGCAAAACCCCCAAACTAGTTCTGTTAAATCATCGAAATAAGTGATGGCTTCAACTCAAAGTTATTTGCATTAATCGGGACATGGGTAATTCCACCATAGTTGCGATTTGTTTGAGGGCGAAAGTAATCGTGAATCGCTTGTTGTTGGACTGTCGGAATTTATGGTAATGGTAACTCATTATTGATCCTATTGATCCCATTGTTACCTCCGTTGTTGGCTCCATTCTTACCCCCATTGTTCTCTTCCACATCCCCCATAGTATGATCATGATGTCTTTCTGCTCGTTTAGTAACTACACTTATTCGCCTAACAAAAGCTTCAACTTCCGGTATGAACGGTGATGATTCTCTTTGCTTTGAGCGAGTGTTCATGCACTACCTGAACCAACTAAAAGAAACAAGCAAACAATGTTGGAATGGAATTAAACAAAAATAAAGAAAAAAAATGTCTAAATTAAAAATAATTCTATTTATCGCAATATTAGAACTAAAAATTTAATTAGTCCCCGGCAACGGCACCAAAAACTTGTTCGCCTTATTTTTCACTTTACCGCAAATGCAGGGCTTAATAGATAGGGTTAGCAAGGTCATTCCCACTGAGACTAATAAATTTATGTACTAAGTATTGAGATTGTAATATTATTATTTTTATTTAGACGATCTAAAGTTGATGATTGTTTTGTAAAATTAAGACAAGATTTTATCATAAAAAAACAAAGTAAAGATTTCGATAGAAAGATCAAGTGGATGAATGGATTGGTTGTGGTTTCAGATAATCTCCCTTGTTATCCGAATAATCAAAACCAAAGTTATTATTAGTCTTCCCTATAAGACGATCACAAAAGTAATTTACTTGTTGGAAAATTTATTTTGTAGATTTTGATGAATGCCATGTAAAACTTAAACTAGAGAGTTGGCACCCCATTTTCTTGTAATTTTCATTTTAATAGATAAAGGTTGGAAAAGTCGAGTCAAGTCACTATACCGAAATACAAGAAGTCAATCAAGATCGAAATGAAGACTCATTTGTGGAACAACCGAGTATGGCCAAGAAGGAAGATCAAGAACTTGACTGAAGATGTATCAGCTGAGGAACATCTGTGTGAATTGTTAGTCAAAGTCATCTCAAGAAGCCAAGTCATAAGTTGAAAGTGTCAGTTGAGTCTTCAAATGATTGGAGCAGACTCAAGTCACCTGGGGAAATAGGTAGCAGCCAAGAGGAGTTAACTAAAATGAATCTATTGCACAGAAGTCAAGAACATTACCTAAATAAGTAATACGTCCATGCTGCCAGGTCTTAAAGTGCTTGTCCCAGAAACGTGCAAAAGGAATAAACCAATGGGAAGCACTGCACCTCTTGTCAAAACCTGAAAAGCTGCACATTCATTTAATACGAGGAAAGGTCTATATCTCAAGATTGAAGACCAAGAAAAGACAAGCCAACGAACACAAGTGTCTTTTGAAAATCAGCATATCTCTTCAACGGGCAGATTTTTGAAAGTTCACTATAAAAGGCTGAGGAAATCCATAAAAGGTTACCTTGAATACCTGAACCACGAACAAGCAAGCAACATTTAAGTTGTAAACCTGCAAACATTCTCAAAGATTTTCAAGCAAATCCTCAAGCCTGAAACTCGAAGGAAATCAATCCAACACAAAGTTGTGAAGGAAAAACAACTTCAAACTGTTGAAGAGGAAACTTTTGAAGAATCAAAAGGGGTCTACTTTCCAAAGAAGATTGTAGGAAGGTTCAAGGTTGAACCAGTATCAAGTTATTGTAGGGCTTCGTGATCAAATCCAAGAGCTTGAGAAAGTGAGCTGAAGTAGCAAGGCAGCTGCCCTGTGATGAAGCTGAGTCGGACTAGAAGCCAGCTGTGTGACCAAGGCTGTCTCTTGACTGTTCACCACTTTGTAAATTGATCTATTACTTAGTGGATACCTCCAGGAGTTGGAGAAGAGAGGATTAGAAGAATTACCCCATCTTCGAACCTCTATAAAAATCAACTGTGTCACTTATTTTTCAAAGACATTTATATTTCGCATATCTACTTTATATCTCATTTGATAAACTTATTTGATATCCAAACCGATTAATAACCAAGTGCTAAAAAACAAGTGTTAAAACAAGTTTAAAAATAAATCAAAGGGTGTTAAGTCTTCCACGATAAAACCAACAGAGCCAAGTTAAGTTTCGGGTTAAACATTTGAGTTATTCTATCAACTCTTTATCGAAATCTTGAGTGGCTAACTCATGAATAACCAACTTAGTTGTCCCTCAACGACTTAGATGTTTGTGTTAACTCGTAATCTATACTTCTATAAAAAGTGTGAATAGCATTCACGGTTTCTTGAAAATTTTGATTTGCCAAAAATATCCCCATGGTGAAGTTACCGTTAAGGGCAATTAAGAGTTTTCTATATTGATTTTATTTTTATTTGTTTAATAATATGATATGTGTCTCTTTGTATTCCAAATTGTTCTTATTTTCATATTTCAATTATAATTTCTAGAATATTTTGAATGTTTAAAAAATGATCGCTTCATATTAAACTCCATGTCGACAGCTTTCCAACCATATATGATCAGCTTATAAAAACCTTCATATAAGAGGATTTTAGCCATTTAAAGTTGAGTATAATGCAAAAATATACATTTATAATATTTTTATTTTTATTTTCAATAACTAAATACATCTACAATAAAATAAAAAAAGAGTGTAAATTTTATAGTGGAATGAAGAGAAAAAATAAATAAATAAAATTAATTCATTTTGTTTGATTCTAAATAAGTAGCAAGACAAATATATTTTTTAAACATTCACTTTTGGTTACAAATATAAAATCATAAATTTATCATCTATCACTCTCACTGTATTGTGGGATAATATTTTATTTGTAGTGGAATATATTACACATTTTTAGTAGGGGAAGATGGGAGTTTGCAACCATTGATAATTTTAGGGAAGTTTATTCATTTTCCCATAAATAATATTTAGTTATAAGATAAGTGAATATAAATTGTTTCTAAAATTTTGAAAAAATAATTATTTATTTTCCAAGCTTTGATCATTAATCTTTATCTATGTTTTTTTACGTAATAATCGATAAACGATTTAACATGATTTGGATTTAATTATCAATTTATTTAGTTCATACATTCTTTTGGTTAAATAAATTCAATCAAGTTGTGATATTTGTAAAGGTAAACTTGAGAAAAACATATCATAAGAATATCCTCAAACAAAAAAATAATTGGCAGAGAGTTATATGTTTGAAATTAATGAAATGAGATTTAGAATTTCAATGTGTAGTGAATTAAATAAGATTCATATTTGTTATATTTTTTATTTTAATTCCTAAAAAGAAAAGAAGATAAAAATCATACACTGTTTTTATATCAAAATTAGATTACTATGTTGAAGTATACAAAATAAGTATAGCATTATTTTTAACTTGAAGTTTGAATCTTTGTCAACCACATCCCCATATTTAGAAAAAAATATATATATATGACAATTCTATTCAAAGATTAATATTTATATCGTCATACTTTTGTGAAAAAAAAGGCATGGCATTTTAAATTCAAATTGGTAGTTTTCTATAACGTGTTTATATATATATATATATATATATATATATTTATTTATTTATTTATTTATGAAAACAAAATGATTGAGATCAATTTCAGTTATTGATGTCTCTTGATCAACAACATGAGGTATTAGATAATTTTAATATATAATTGAGAGTAAATATAATTTTTATTGTTATAGCCTATTTGCTATGTGAGCTTGTTGTTATTATATCTGATTCCAATTAAGTTGTTTTTGAATGGATGAATTTGAATAGAAAGGAGGAATTTGGAGAAAATAATAAGAATATATATATAAAATATATATATATATATATATTTACACTAAAATAAAAAATTAAAATTTAAAAGGTTAATTGTATAAGCTTTGATGTTACATAAAATGTTATTAGTTTTAAGATAAATAAAATGTAAATTGCTATAAAAAAATATATTAAGAATATAAATTGATATGTAAGTTAAAGTTGCACGATTAAATATTTAATTATTTATTATTTATAATGATAAATTTTAAATTATTATATTTGGTCAAAAAGTAATCTCAATTTTGTAAAATTTACAGAAAAATCATTTTAACAAGTGGGTTCATTACTTTTTAGCAAATTTATATGACAATATGTACTAAAGCAATTAGAAACTGATCATCCTAAGTACATAATTATAGAATATACTCACTTAAATCTAAGAAAATACTTATATCTAATCAATAACCAATTAAAACGGTAAAATAGATTAACACTGTGAAATAAAAACAAACACAAATAGTTACTCCAACAAGTTCAACAAAAAAAAAGAATTAAAGGTAAAAATGGATAATTATTGTTTCACCATATTTTAACACAAAAAAATTATGATTATATAATTAAGTGAAGAAAATGAATAAAAGAACGTAAAATTTCTAATGTTTGATGCACTTCTTTCATGATGCAAAGTAAAGAAAACAATACATTTGAGATATTAAATAAGAAACTAAATAACAATAAAGAAATGGAGCACAAAACAATAGCAAAATATTAAGAGGAACTAAAACTATAGGGAATAAAAATTGTCAAAAATTGGCAAAGGGAGATAGAAGAATTAATATGTAATTTTATATAAAATAATAAAATGTATTGGCTGGATTATATTAAAACTTAAATAGATATTAATTCAATAAATAAAAATAAATAAATAAGTGGAAGAGGGCCGTCGGAAATGATTATGAAAACAAATACGTAGATAATGACTTTTAGTTTGAATTGGGGGTGGGTTTTGTAAGAAAAAAAAAGAGTTGGGGTGGGTTTGGGGGCAGACCCCCCATGTTATACATGGCTCCTACACTGGTTGAAAATTTAACAATCATATCTATAATGTTATACATGTATTCTCAATATGTAGTTATCTTGTGTAGTATATATGTTAATTAATTTCATTTACAAGATATTTCTTATTATTTCAAAGGAATTGTTGATAATGTGGAAAACAAATTATACATCTTCATCATATAATTTGTTTTAAAAAATTGATCAATTTTCAAAAATAAAGAAAATGTCACTTGCAATAAATGTAATGAGGAAGATGTTGAAACAATACCAATGTGTTAATCATATATCATATACTTCAAAATTTTATTCATCCATCACATAATAATCGTTATTTCATGAATTTTAAATATAAAATAGTGTTGAATACACTTTCATTATTATATTTGAGGAGGTGGTGACTATATATATCGGATGTCAAATAAGTGATTATTTAACATTGATTGAACATATAAAAATATCATAGATGACTTATTTTCTTCTTGTTTTTCACTTTTTATTTTTCTTTGATGTATAATTTGTATAGTTGATGAAGATGGATTGTGGTTCAACCATTTATATGATGTTAAAATGTGGTTTTTCTTTTAATTTGGATTAATTTATTGACCATTTTCAATTATAATTGATTAGTTTTTTTTATCTTTATTTCTAATTATATATAAGTATTTAATTTAATCAGGGTGAACATGATGAGTCAAAATATTATTGGGAGCTAAGCTTCTAAACAATAAAAGAAATTTAAATGTTTCATTGCTCTGAGCAACAATTCATAGGTGGTGAATGGAAAAATGAATGTTGTAGCTGATCAACCGATTCAAAAGATAACACCATTTCAAAGATGAAGAAAAGAAGAAAGACATTCATATGTCAACCAATCATGTTTGGACTAAGAAAGCATTCAAAAATAAATTTGCCAAAAAATCTCAATATCGAGTATGAAGAAAAAGGAGACAAAAAAATAAAATAAGAGATAAATTGAAACAAAATGAGTTCGTGGAAATTATTTTTTTAACTTATATTACTCTTGAGTTTTTCATATCTATTGTACTTTCTTCATTAATGATAATATCATTTAAGTACAACATTTTTGGGTTCCAAATATCATAACCAAATTTCACATACTAAGAAGTTTAATTTTAAAAAAGTAATTTTTTTAGGATCAAAACACATGAGCGAAACTTACTATGAATAAAATAATTTACTTCAATATTATTTTTAATTAAATTAACAAAATTATTTGGATCACGTGCAACGCACGTACATTTTACTAGTTTCTTTAAAAGGACTAAATCAAAAATTTGGTAAGGTTTATTCAACCCACCCTTCTAAACCTTACTCACACACCTTGGGACCTACAAGTGGTATCAGAGCGGTTGGTTCATTGAGCCTTCCACACTGGTTACTGAACTAGATCTCTATCTTTTCTAAAAGATTTTCAACACTTGTATTTTCAAAGTTATTATCATGGAAGCAAATTTGACACGCATTCCTATGTTCACTGTTGAGGAATTGGATGACTGGAAAATTCGTATGCAAGCTCATCTATCTGCTTTACATGATGAAATGTGGCTAGTGATAGAGGATGGGCCACTGCAAATACTTAAGCTGAACACAGCGGTAAGAATAGTAGTTGTAGTAGCAGAAGCAGATGAAAATAGACCAGCCATGGTTGAAAAGCCAAGGACTGAGTGGACAAACGATGACAGAAAGAGATACAACTTGGATAATGTGGCCAAGGACATACTCTACAAGACATTGGACAAAGCAATGTTCAATAAAGTCAAATCTTGCAAATCTGCAAAAGAAATCTGGGATAAATTAACTTTAATTTGTGAAGGATCTGAGCAAATTAAAGAAAATAAATTGTCTGTTACTGTGCAAAAATTTGAAAATTTCAAAATGCTTGCAGGTGAAACCTTGGATCAACTGGATGCCAGATTCACTGAAATCACAAATGAGCTATCAACACTTGGGAAAGAATATACACAAAAGAAAATGTGTATGAAGATTTTGAGAAGCCTCCCAGCTGAATGTGAAATGAAGGTCATGGCCCTAAGACATTCAGTGAACCTCACAACAATATACAATCATGAGCTATTGTCAGATCTCAAAGCCTATGAGTTTGAGCTGAGAAGAAAAGAGCAAGAGGAGATAGTTGTACCTAAGAAAGCTACACTTATAGTCAAGGATGGAAAGAGAGCTGAAGTCAAGGAAGTCATAGACCAGGAGGAGATTGCCCGAATGGTTAAAAGATTTAACAAGTTCTTCAATAAGAATTATAAAAGAAACAAGGGTGAAACCTCCAGGAGACATTCAGCTCCCTCCAAGTCAAGGGAAGACAGGCCACCCAAGAGAGTTGAGCATCGAAGTGTTGAATAATAGAGAGCGGATAACCCAAGAACAGAGAGAACTGACCAAAGAGCTGAGAACCTATGTTGGAATTGCAGACAACCAGGACACTTTGCAGTTGACTGTTCCTATCCACCAGTCAACAAGTACAGAAATGAAGAAGAAAGAAAAGTCTTCAGAGAAAGAAGACAAGAAAAGAAGAAAGCCATGTTGGCTGCTGAGATTGCTGAGACAGCTAAGTCTAAAGAAGCAGCAGACTCAGAGAGTAGTGAAGCTGACTACTTGAGTGATTCTGAAGAAGAAGCAATGATATGTCTTATGGATAAAGAACAAGATCAACCAGACCAAGAAGATGAGGTACACTCTAACTCATCTCATTCAGATTCAAGTGATAGTGATTGTGACACACACACTTCATCACCCACTGATCTTTATGATTCATTAGGCAAAATGATGAAAGACTTTGAGCACATAAAATCCTCACACACACTTGTAAATGAGGAAAACAACCAGCTCAAAAGCCAAAACTCACAAAATTGACTAAGAGCCGAGTACTCTAAGTCACATAGCTGATGAGAACAAAGAGCTGAAGGCTGAGAATGCCAAACTAATAGCAGAGATAGCTGCTATAGAAAAGAGAGAAAATGATCTTAAAAATGTAATTGCCTCATTCACAAAAGCATCCAAATCATTGGATGACCTTATCATGAGTCAGAAAGAATGTGGAGATAAGACAGGCATAGGATTCAATTCCTTTGTGCACAGTCAAACTCCTAGAGTGATTTTGGAAAAAGGATCTTTGAGTAATGAAGCATCTCAAAAACCCCAAAACACCAAATGTTGCACCCACATTCATTTCAAAGCACAATCACAAACAAACTGGCCTTGGATATAAAGGGAAAGGAAAATTGCCGATTGAGTATCTTTGAGAGGACAAACAGAAGAAATCCAAAGAGTTCCTCAAAGAAACTCTAAATAGAAAGTACTATATGAAGAATAAACAGAGCTACCAAAAACCCCATAAGTTTTATCAAAAAATCACAAATGATGGGAATAATAGAAATTACCCAAGCCAAGCTGATTGGAACAATGTGAAAAATCAGCAAAGACCAATGAATACAAGCCCAGATGGCAAAGACCTAGACCTCAGCAAATGTCATTCCAAAGACAAAAGAGCTATTATCAACACACATATGCACCCAGGCACTACACCAGCACATATATTAATATTAATATTTATTTAATATTAATTTCCTAATGGAATCTTAATAAAATAACTCGGCCAAAAGGTATCCAGGACTGACCCATAGGCCGATTTCTCCTACACGGACTGGCCCATAGGCCGACTTCTCTTACACGGCCCATGGGGCCCATCTCCCAGGTATAAAAATGTCTCTCCGATTCATCTATAAGTGAATTAGTTTATAATTCTCCTACGCATTTAATTCAATATTCAATTATTGTTTTATTCTCTCGTTCACCATGTTGACTTGAGCGTCGGAGAGGCCTTTCTGGGCAACCCCCAGGGACCCCTAACGTTTGCGTACGTGTGCAGAGCAAGTTCCCAGTCGAAGGATTTTCCAGCTTCCGGAGAAGAAGACGCGAAGACTTCCCCGTCGGAAAGGAGAATTAGCTACACCATTAATTTTGAGTAATCTACCCTAAAAGGCAACATCAAATGGAAACAACAATTTATCCTTTTAAAGTTTATGCACAAATAATATCAATCAATTAAATAAAGTCCAATGGTTTTGACAGTTTTAAATTAGATTAAAGAAGAATCCTGGAAGTGGCAAGTAAAATAACATCAGCTAAGAACTTGTTTCTAGAAGTAAAAAAGAAAAGACAAGGACAAGTGGAATATGTTAAAGTTCCTTTCATTTGTTTGTTTTCTCATCTCATTATTATAAGAGACCTCAGTGGGGGCGACGTCAATCATGGATGTCTTGACGCACGATCTCTCCAAAGATATAAGTTTCCACCAAATCTTTCTGGGATTCGCGTATGCCTGGGAAGCGATTTGATGGAGCGAGGGATATGAACCCCGACCTCTACCCCACAAACAATTTGATGGAGCAGGGATTTGAACCCCTGACCTCCATCCCACAATTGATTGTGGTGGCCAGGTGGGCTAAGCCACCTGATTAGCAACACTAATTGTTGGATTGCCTTTTCATGTGCGCCATGTTGTGCGCTGTTTAGTACAATCCCTCGACCACATTCGCTTAATTATGTTTTCTTCTATTTATCTTTATCGTCTTCCTCCTTGACTTTGGCGTCACACCTCATTATAGTAGACTATAGCGTGGTAACAATTATGCATTTAATTTTGTTTTATATCCGCGAGCATTACAACAAGATAAAACAGAAATATAGTTGTTGATTGAAAATAACAAGAGTTGATTGCAACGATCTTCTAGATGAACTACTCGTTGTACGTATGATCTCGCTTTTAATATATTGTCGATACTTGTCATCCAAAGTTTTCTTCCATTTAAAAATAAACAACAAATAACCAACTAATTCTCATTTATTGTAATAAATCTATCTTGTAAAATGCACATATATTACATCTAGTTTTTTCACCTTCTGAATCATTTTTTACAAAATAAAATACTCATGAATCATCCATTCGCCTGGTGCAGCGTACAGTGAGTGAAGTACGGATAATTGTAGCCTGTAGATAAGCAATTTTTTTTTTTTTTTTTTTTTTTTAGAGGACATAGATAAGCAATTTAAGTTAAAGCGCAGTATCACAATTTGAGATAAGCAATTCGTGGGTCAGAATAAGCAAATTCATACTCAACCTGTTTATTTCACAAGTAACCCGTACCGGACCTGTTTAACCCATTTAATATGTAAATTTTAATAGTTTTAACGAAGTAATTTAATTTTTTTTTAATCAACCACAATGACACTCTATTCAATCAATAAAAAATATGGCAATATACGTTATACCCCCTTGAACTTGACCTAATGTACCAAACACCCTCCTGAACTTGACAATGTAACACTTACCCCCCTCAATTAAAGTATGTAGACAAAATTACCCTTATTTGAATTATTTTGGTTATTTGAGTTCAATGTATTTAACTCTTTCATATAATATGAATAAAATAAAATAAAAATATTCTCTCTTTAATTAAATAAACTTTCAATATTAAAAAAATATGAATAAATATATATTCTATGCGAAGGCGGATCTCTACGACATGATGGACGCCTCCCACTACAAAGTGTTCCGCACCACGTTGACCAAGCGAGCGCTGACTTCGTTCAATCAACTCCCGGTGGGATCAATCTCCGGGATGGACAAACTTACTGAAGCCTTTATGCAGCAGTTCTCTAACAATATAAAGTGCCCAAGACCATCGCTCACCTCTTCCAGGTGAGGCAGAAGGAAGGGGAAGCACTCCAGGAATTCATGAAGCGGTTCGTGGAAGCTGTTAACGAAATTGCCAACGTGCATCATGAAACTTTGGCCGGAATCTTACAGCAAAACCTCCGTCAAGGGCGGTCGAAGGAATCTTTAGTTGGGAAACCCCCTCCACCCTGGAGGAGTTGTTGAGCCGAGCAGAGAAGCATATTCGGGTGGAGGAATCCACCAAACCGGAGCCTAACAGTAACCGCAAATCAAAGGAAGACGATAAAGACCAATCCCAGAAGAATCAAAGGAAAGAATATGGGCCGAACTTTACCCCACTGAATGCACCAATGGCGAAAGCATTGATAGCCGCCCATAGCACGCTCCAATATATACTGCTACTACCATAGGGATAGGGGCATACTACACACGATTGTTACATACTGAAGTGAGAAATTAAGCGACTCATTCAGAAGGACTACCTGAAGGATTATATGGATCAGAGTAGGTTTCGCCGTGACCCGAGGCCACGTAAAAAAGAACCCCCGTAGGATCAGCGCCGCTCGGATCCCTATAAAGATGAGAAATGTGATACTCATGTAGCTAGAATCATTAATGTGGTCTCGGGAGGACTAGAAACGAAGGATTGTTTGATACAGGTTTTTATCTTAATTTTGATGATTTTATTTTTACACCAAAACAATATTTTTAATTGTTGTCCAAATACTCCTAAATGATTTAAAATGTTTTTACTATTTATTCGGAGTATTTTCTTCAAGATTTATTTTAGATAAAATTGAACAACACTTTTAATGATTTTATGTTTATAAGTTTCTACTTCTAAACTAGGTTTCTAAATGTTGTCTAAATATTCCCGATAGGTTTAAAATATTTTTACTAAATTTTTGGAGTATTTCTTGAGGTTTATTTTCAACAAAAATTGGATAACATTTCTGTCTCGAGGTCAACCGGTCACCCTATAGGGCAACCCGTACCTGAAGATGAATTTTGGAATAAAAAATAAGACGGAATAGAAATTGGCCAGGTCGACCAGTCAACCAGGGTGTCGACCGGTGGCGTCGACCGGTCGACATCCCTGTCGACCGGTACTTGGGCACTCGTTTTGAAACAGAACAAAACACTTTTGGGTTTTCATTGAGGGGGACCGGTCAAGGTGTAGGTCGACCGGTCGAAGACCCCCTTGACCGGTCGCCGCGTGTTAATTTGTGTTATATTCAACTCAAACTCTATTTCTGTGCGACCGGTCGCCCTCGAGTTTGACAGCAAATTTCTGACCATTTGACAGCAAACAAACTTTCCTTAAATTGTGGGATTGATTTCTAACAGCTATATTCTTGATTTTAATTGTATTTTTTTGTAGATTTTCAATCCCCAAAAGGAGCCTATGCTTGATCAATCATCTCCTATAAATAGAGGAAGTTTTGGAGCAACCAATATAACTATTGAGATACAACACAACAAGATACATTCCAAGCAAACACTTGTTCTTCCTAGTTATTATTCTTGTTGTAATTTACCTAGCTTATCACTTTCACATCTTGAGGTCTAGGCTTTCATTTCTTGATTACACTTTGCACTCAAATTGTCTTATTCATTATTGAGTTGTAATCTTGATTTTGGTCATCATTCAACACAAGATATCCTTGTGAGTATTCTTGTGGAAAGAATACACTTGGGTGATCTAGGTGATAGGTGTTTCAAGAGTGTGGTGCTCTTGAGGTATTGAAGAATTTGGTATTCTTCAAGATTGAAGATTGTGGTGATCTTCAAAGGTGCCGTTGAAGGAAGATTGTGGTAATCTTCAAAGGGAGATTGTGGTAATCTCCATAGGTGGTGTTGAAGAAGAGTGTGGTGCTCTTCAAGGTGTTGTAAGTTGAATTTGTATTAATTTTGGTAATTAATAAAATTCTTTTTCCTTTTTGAAATCCATCCCGGATATACTGGGGTGGTAGAGCACATAGTCCCTAGGTGGGGTGAAACTCTATAAATCGACGCGTGTTGTTTACATTCCGCACCTTTATCATTGTCTTGGCTTGTTTTATTCGAAAAAGAGGGCATAATCGAAAAGATGGAGATAATCTATTCACCCCCCCTCTAGATTATCGTAGCCGCTTGGACTTACAAGTTGGTATCAAAGCCAAACTCTTTGGCAAGCTCGTTTCACATCGCGAGTGAAGAGGAACGATCGTCGGCTACGAATGAAGCTTATCTTTCCGGCACCTCCACCACCAAGCCACCTAGATATGATTCCAAAAATTTTACATTTTGGAAAGAAAGAATGGAATGTTATTTACAAGATTGCGGGTTCGATATTTGAAATATCGCCATTAATAGAGAATCCATTCCGATAATGGACACACCACACACCTCCAAAGGCCTCAAAGAGCTCAATGATGAAGAGAAGAAAATCATCTCCTTAAATGGTAAATCTCTCAATATTTTATATTGTTCACTTACTAATTTGGAATTTGATCATATCGTGGGAATTCGATCGGCTCATGGAGTATGGCAAAAATTAGAAGCCATTCATGAAGTATATGCAAATGATAGGATCAACTCAAAAGCATCTACTTCTCAAAGGGATACAATGTCAAATCTAAGGAACAAGCCTCTTACAACTTCCAACTATGAAGAAGTTGAACATTGTCTTATGGGCATCGAAGAAGAAAACGAGGTATGTCTTAAACCCTCTACTTCCTATGATATTGTTATACAAAATAATTATAGTGATTTGCAAAATGATTTTGATGATCTTCAAAATGAATTCCAAAGCTTGCTTGTTAAATACAAAAATTTGAAAAAGGTATTCAATGTTTTGAAAAATAATAAGGATAGTTTATTTACTTCCTATGAATCACTATCATGTGCTCACTCCACCACACTTGACAAGGTTAGAAACCTTGAAAAGAAAATAGTACTCTTGTTGAGGAGATTAATTGTATGAAAAAGGATTTATCAAAATCCAACTCGAGTACCGTTAAAATGACCAAGATTATTGATATTCATAATTGTGATAAAGGACTCGATCATAAGCCTAGTATTGTAAATTATGTGAAAACAAATCAAGTCCCTATGCTTGTTGGTCATTATGCTCCAAAAATTATTACTTGTTTCTATTGCGGTAAAAAGGGTCATACGGTAAATAATTGTCGGGCTAGAAATAACTCTAATTATTGTTGGAGACCTAAAAGTCTCAAAGCTAATCCTAAAGGACCCAAACACATAAGGGTACCACAAAACAATGTCATATTAGGTACCCGGCGAAATAATAATCGAAGAAAATTCATACCGCCAAGAAGACATCAAATGACCATCTCATTTGATCAATGAAGAAGACATCACCAAAATGAATTTCCAAGAAGGAAATATTATCAACAAAGGGAATGATATAATCCTTGGAGATGGAACAATCGGAGAAACTATCATCAACAAGATGATTTTCAAAGGGGAAGATATCATCAACAATGGGAACGGCACAACCCATTGAAATAGGCGTAATTGGTAAACCGTATCTCCCTACTTACATATGCATTTTAATTTAGTATGCATGTTTTTATTTTTGTCTAAATTGCAAAATGAGTTTTCATAATTTTAAAATTAAGGTCTTCTATATATTTTTTATTTTTAAAATCCTTTGAAAATGAGACCTTACATATTGTTTTTAAACTCTTATGGATTTCTATAGCATAAGTATTTTATTGTGATATCTCTTATTGCTTGGCCTACATTTGTGCTATTATATCTTGTGCAAAATTTGTTTAAAGTATTATATAGGATTTATATCTCCTATTCATTGGCTATCGTCTATTACTTCTTCTAAGAGATTCTTAAACCATCGAGGTATGTTCACTCGTATTATTCTTAAAACTCGATGTTTTGTTTGTATATTGTTTATGCACTTATCTTTCAAAACTATTTCATTTTATCTCTTTAAGTGCCACTAACTGATTTTGTGATTTTTTTTTCTCAAAAGGGCACTACTCGTAAAATCTCGTTTTTCTCGAATTCATGTTTTCTCGAAACTCATATTTGTTGGATTTTGTCCATAATTATCTTTTTGCAAAGTTTGAAAACTTTTTGGGGTGAAAAATCGAATTTTGGAAAATTCTGGAGTTTGGAAAATTGCAATGGGACGGTCAAGGCAGGGTCGACCGGTCGCCCTGCACGTCGACCGGTCGAGGTAGTGCACCCTACCTCGACCGGTCGCCCAGGCTAATTTGTTTTTGGTTAAAACGGGTCTGTTCTTCTTTTTTCAAACAGAACTCAAAATTTCTTCAAACCCTCGTTTCAGCGAAAAAATTTCCCCATTTCACATAATCTTCATTTCTTCATCAAAACTTGTGATTCTTGTTGCTAATCCACTTCATTTTGCAAGAATCTTACAAATATGGCACCTCCAAGAAATTCTACCGGTTAAAATCCCACTTCCAAGTGAAGAAAGGGCAGAGAGGGTTCTTCGAGAAATCGGCAAGAGGAAGCCGAACAACGGAATATTCGAGCTACCCAAAGGAGTGTAGCTCAAGAACGTGATGATATTCAAAACCCTAAGACTCTCCAATCCTCAAATTGCTTTGAACTCGCGGACGATTTCATTCAACAATTGCCGTTGGGCAAAAAGTAAGAAACCTCTTATACCTCAAGCTCCTCGCTCTAATAATGTTTTAGATTTTATCAACAAATATGCGGAGTGGTACTATGAAAATTTGAACATGGGTGCAAAATCGATAGCTCGTACGAAAATTTGTCGATTTACTTCATTTTCAAATGAGTATCCTACTATTAGAGGATTTTTTGAAGAGCAAGGGTGGATGTACTTATGGGAGTATCCTTATGTTTTATATGATGATGATGTGATTCTACATTTTTATGCCAATATGTGGGTTGAATATGATGCTCAAAGGAAGCCTCTTGCTTTGAATTCGTTTGTAAGGGGTCGTCATTTTAGATGGACTCCTAATGACATTTGTTGGATTTTACATGTGCGAGAAGGTGGTTGGAATTATTTTTCTTGTGCAATTTGGAATGATGATATGTTGGGTGTTTCTATGGAAGAAGTTAAGACCTATTTGGGCGTTTGGCCAAAATATTCGCTATTGGCCATGACTCTTGAGCACAGGATTATTTCTGTTATTGTCGCCTACTGTATCTGTGGTAAAGCGGGCAAAATGCCTAGCAATATGGATTACTTTTTGACTTATAAGATTGCTAGAAGAGATCCGCTTAATTTTGGTGCAATACTTATTCAATGCTTGATTGAGTCTATCACATAAGGAAATAAGAAGTTTGTCATGGGCAATTGGATTTGCAAACTTCTTATCCAATCGGGGCTACCTTCTTCAGAATGCAATTCGGAGGTGTTTCAAAATGATTTTGACATTGACAACATCTCTCTAATGGTCCACATGCGAAATAATATGGATATACGCCCAACTAAAATGGCCAAAGGAAGATGGGCAAGGTTCTACATCCGAAAATCCAAACGACTTCTTCGATGACGCCGGGGTCGAAAGAATGGCGGCGGGTGATGGGGCGATCAATCCGGAGGGTAATACCGGTGCTCAACCGTCTAGGAGCTACACGCAAGCCGAATTTGATGAACTTAGAGCATATCATGAGGCTAGGTATGAGGCTTTGGAGCAAAAGACCTCAAAATGCAAAAATCAATCGACATATTGAAGAAGTTCATTAAAGAACTCATCCCCAACGCATGTTTTTCTTCCGATGAAGAATGATGAGCCTATTACTTTTCTTGCTTTTCTTCTTATGTCATTTTATTTTCTTGTAATAAACTTGATTTGTATAACTCTCTTATTCTAATGACATTTGCTTGTTGATTGTTGAAGGGATAAAATAGCAAGTATGAAAGTGTATTTTGGTTGATCTTGATTATGGTATTATTAGAGTATTTGATGGTAAAAATACTCTATTTGGCATTGTTTGATAATTGGTATGATGTACTTGATGGTAAAAGTGCTTCTTTCTAATTTTTGCTTTAATGCTTTTGAGATGCCTTGATCATTTTGTTTAGATGGATTTTTGGGACATTTGCAATATCTTATATGCATTGCTTGATGATGTGAACTACTTGATGGTTATTTAAAATTTTGCTTGATGGCATTCGTAATATCTTGATCATTTTTTTTGGCTAAAAATTATCTCAATTGGGTCGAACCCTTGAGAATTTACTTTGTTGGGATTTTTATTTGTCGGATTTATGTTGAAAAATTTGCTTTTGGTAATGGTATGAAAAACTTGGCTTAATACCTTTTACAAGGGCTATATACACCTTCTTTTATTTTTAACGCCCGCCAAGTGTTCGATCAAATGTTTCAATGAAAATTTCAATTTCTACATGAATCTCTTGCTTTCAAATGTCTTAAATACTTATTGAGATCATATCTTGGCAAACAAAACGAGCTTATGGATTTATCATGTTTTCGGATTTTAAGCCTAAAATTTTTTAATGGTTGATAAATCGTATCTTTGACGCACTTAGATATACTTGTATGATGTTTTTATCATTATAACATTGTTTTTGATGATTCCAAAGGGGGAGAAACAGGAAATTGACTCGTTAGCTCAAAGAAGCTAATAAAAGCTCGATATAAAAGCTATAAGCTATGGCTTCTTAAAGCCATAAGTTGTGGACTATACTTAGTTATTTTGTTGTATGATGATCTTATATACTTGTCTAATGGTGTTTTGTTGATAGGGGGAGCTTATAACCTCTTGTACTTAAGTACAATTTGTAAAAGCTAAGCTTTTAGCTTGTGGTTGATTATTTGAACTATACTCTTGATGTGCTTGATGATAGGAGGAGCTTGTGTTTATTCTTGAATATATTCACTCCCTTATTTGGTTGCTTATGTATTTTGGAAATGTTAGTCGCTTCTAAACGGTTAGATGTTTTTACCGGAAAATCGTTTTAAAAATTGTCCCCTAATATTTCTAAAAATTGTTTTGGTTTGTAATCATCAAAAAGGGGGAGATTGTTTGATACAGGTTTTTATCTTAATTTTGATGATTTTATTTTTACACCAAAACAATGTTTTTAATTGTTGTCCAAATACTCCTAAATGATTTAAAATATTTTTACTATTTATTCGGAGTATTTTCTTCAAGATTTATTTTAGATAAAATTGGACAACACTTTTAATGATTTTATGTTTATAAGTTTCTACTTCTAAACTAGGTTTCTAAATGTTGTCTAAATACTCCCGATCGGTTTAAAACGTTTTTACTAAATTTTCGGAGTATTTTTTAAGGTTTATTTTCAACAAATATTGGACAACATTTCTGTCTCGAGGTCAACCGGTCACCCTATAGGGAAACCCGTACCTGAAGATGAATTTTGGAACAAAAAATGAGATGGAATAGAAATTGGCCAGGTCGACCGGTACCTGGGCACTCGTTTTGAAACAGAACAAAACACTCTTGGTTTTTCATTGAGGGGGACCGGTCAAGGTGTAGGTCGACCGGTCGAAGACCCCCTTGACCGGTCGCCTCGTGTTAATTTATGTTATATTCAATTCAAGCTCTATTTCTGTGCGACCGGTCGCCCTCAAGTTTGACAGCAAATTTCTGAGCGTTTGACAGCAGACAAACTTTCCTTAAATTGTGGGATTGATTTCTAGCAGCTATATTCTTGATTTTAATTCTATTTTTATGTAGATTTTCAATCCCCAAGAGGAGCCTATGCTTGATCAATCATCTCCTATAAATAGAGGAGGTTTTGGAGCAACCAATACAACTATTGAGATACAACTCAACAAGATACATTCCAAGCAAACACTTGTTCTTCATAGTTATTATTCTTGTTGTAATTTGCCTAGCTTATCACTTTCACATCTTGAGGTCTAGGCTTTCATTTCTTGATTACACTTTGCACTCAAATTGTATTATTCATTATTGAGTTGTAATCTTGATTTTGTCATCATTCAACACAAGATATCCTTGTGAGTATTCTTGTGGAAAGAATACACTTGGGTGATCTAGGTGGTAGGTGTTTCAAGAGTGTGGTGCTCTTGAGGTGTTGAAGAATTTGGTATTCTTCAAGATTGAAGATTGTGATGATCTTCAAAGGTGCCGTTGAAGGAAGATTGTGGTAATCTTCAAAGGGAGATTGTGGTAATCTCCATAGGTGGTGTTAAAGAAGAGTGTGGTGCTCTTCAAGGTGTTGTAAGTTGAATTTGTATTAATTTTGGTAATTAATAAAATTCTTTTTCCTTTTTTAAATCCATCCCGGATATACTGGTGTGGTAGAGCACGTAGTCCCTAGGTGGGGTGAAGCTCTATAAATCGATGCGTGTTGTTTACATTTCGCACCTTTATCATTGTCTTGGCTTGTTTTATTCGAAAAAGAGGGCATAATCGAAAAGATGGAGATAATCTATTCACCCCCCCTCTAGATTATCGTAGCCGCTTGGACTTACAAGGATGCCCAGAGAGACCTCCAGGAATGCATCAAGGAGCGAAGGGGACGCCCTGAAGAAACTCCTTCCAAGACAAGAATTGTGGAATCACAACAAGCCACGAGCATGCCCATCACATTTGGTACTCAAGACTACATCCCAGAAACCTAGGTCCACCTAGACGCTATTGTTATCTCGATAATGTTAGTCAACTTTGTGGTCAAAAGGGTCTTCGTGGATACCGGTAGCGTTGTAGATGTCATATTTCAAGAAGCACTTGACAAGATGAAGATTGACCCGGCACGATCGTCCCGGTTTTAGCACCCTTGATTAGCTTTACTGGAGAAGTGATTAAGTCCCCTGGCAAGATCAATCTATCACTTACGTTGGGAATGGACACCCCACATCGTTGTCACGAAGATGATTCGTTTCCTCATCATAGATGTTCCCTCTCTGTACAACATGATTTTGAGAAGCCCAGCCTGAATCAGTTACAGGCCATCCTCTCTACAGTTCATCTCAAGCTGAAGTTTCCCACAGATTTTGGAGTAGGCGAAACTATTGGAGATATCAAGACTGCCCGAGAATGTAACGTTTCCACATTGAAGATGAGCAAGCTCCCCCGACCAGACAATGAGAGTGCCACGCTGCCTTAGGAGCCGTAGACCTTGCTAGCTCCCACAAATACCAGTTCTCCCCTACTATCCAATAGCTTTAGTATTTTTATCTGTTTTCAGTTAATTTCCGCCTCAGAGGTTTTAAACATTTTTATTTTTGTTTCAGCTTATTTCCGCCCAAGGGGCGTAAAACTTTATTGTTATCAAATAATGAATAAATTACTTTCACTTTCATGCTATGATTTCTTGCATGTAGTTAATTGTCGAATATGATCGATGACAATGACCATTCGGGCACTTTCTTCTGCAAACCCTCTATGGTGCTCCTAAAGGGGAGGGGCTCCCTCACGGGGGTCCTTGTAAATGAACCTCCTATGGCGCTCCCGAAGGGGATGGGTTCCCTCACGGGGGTCCTCATAAATAAACCTCATCTGGCGCTCACGGAGGGGAGGGACTCCCTCATGGGGGTCCTCATAAATAAACCTCCTCCAGTGCTCCCTCACGGGGTTCTTCGTAAACAAACATCATTTGGCGCTTTTGGAGGGGAGGGGATCCCTCACGGGGAGTCCTCATAAATACACCTCCTCCGGCACCCCTGGAGAGAAGGGGCTCCCTCACGAGGGTCCTCGTAAATAAACCTCCTCCGATGCTCCCGGAGAGGAAGGGCTCCCTTACGGGGATCCTCGTAAATAAACCTCCTCCGACACTCTCGGAGGGGAGGGGCTCCCTCATGGGTGTCCTCGTAAATACACCTCCTAGCTCTCCCGGGAGGGGGGCTCCCTCACAGGGGTCCTCGTAAATAAACCTCATTCGATTCTCCCGGAGGGGAGGGCCTCCCTCATGGGGTAGTCGTAATTTCTCCTCCTTACAAACATACACCACATGAATGTACAACGTAAAGAAGACAAATATGCATAAGGAAAATAAATATCATCGGGCCCTTTGGAGGAAAATAAACATCTCAGAAGAATAAGCAAGAAAAATATCCAGATACAGAAAACAATCCCTAAACAGGTAGGCTGAAAGCAAGATCCATCTAGGCCAGAAAAAACTATCATTACTAAAGCATGGGGGGCTCCATCCTCCTCTACAGCATCTAATCTCCTCTCCACCACTACCCGTACCGTCGGATCCCTCGGGAATATCGTGTAAGGCCTCAATCTCTCCCTTCATCTTCTCATCAGAGACTCTAAAATCCAAGATACCTATCACCTCAATGGAGGCCTTCCCACTTGTTCGCCAAAAATATTTGGTTCATACAATTGCAAGTGTACAGTGTAGTTTATAGAATAATGGCAAGCAAGGTTGTATTCCTCAAGGATTGATATTCGAAACACTTAGGCTATAATAACATCGTATTATAATTTTATTGAAGCGACCGAAAATAAAATAATTTTAACCAAAAATCGAAAAAAAAATAAAAGAATTAAATTGACGAACCCCATAAGTATTTTCACCATCTATAGAAGCAACCTTATGCACATAATCTCAACATGTTTCTTCAATATTAAATGCAAGTAAAGTTTTAAAAACCAATTCATGCGATTCTATGGGTTCAACTCCTAAAAACATTTATTCCCCCTCCCGGGTGGCGCATAAACAGTAGATTAATAATTCTCTCTCCCATCAAACTATTATTAACTCTCAAAAGATCTTTGAATGAATCCCCACAAATAAAGTAGTCTCCCGATTCATTACCCTATTTATGCATAAGGAAAATAAACTACCTCCCTGGATTATGGACTACAAGTATGACATGCAAATTATTGATCGGATAAAAAGCAAAAAAATAAAATCTCATAAAATAGAAAGCATGAATAAATTAAGAAAATAAATAATCATATTTAACATGAATTCACAATTTTGATTATGCCCCAAGATCCGAAAGATATGCAACATTGATTACAAACTCATAGAAAAATTTTAATCAATATTAAGACTCCATCTAGAATTCTTAGATATTGAAAAAAACCCCTTCTTATCATTACTCCTTCCAAGCCCTTGAAGCTCTTGTGGGATACGAAAGCTCCGACCTCCTCTCTCGAAGCTCTTCGATTCTTTCGTTCTGTGTTATTTGATGTATTTTCTCTAAACTCTTTTCCTCTCCCCCACTACTTGGAGAGATCACTTATAGAGTTGGAACGGGAAGCAAACTTTGAAAAATGCGTCGAAACAGAGTCTCACACGGCCTGGCTGTGTGGTGTTGGTTTCAACCCTCCTTTGCACGCCCGTGTGAGATCACACAGGCAGGTGGTGCGATGCGATCCTTTTCCCACACGGCCGTATGACTTCACGCGGTCCGGCCGTGTGAGCCAAACTCCGTCCTCTGTTTTTTTTTTGCCCTTCTTCACACGGTTTTGTGGTTTCACACCGGCATTTCCACACGTCCGTGTGATACCACACGGTCCGGCCGTGTGAAGTGTTTTTGTCCATTTTTTCTGTCATTTTGATCTTCTCTTTGCATTTGTTAATCTTAGTCGGGCATTCCAACTGATATTTCTTCATTTTAAGCTCCGTTTCCTGCAAGAATTACAAGAATACGAAGTATCATGCCCTTTTAAGGAAACCAAGTAAAAACATAGTGAATATGCGTGTAAATGTACAAAATATATATCATTTTAAGCCCCAAAATACACGTATATTTTACACATCAAAATCCCCCAAAATTAAAGTATTGCTAGTCCTCGAGCACATTAAAAAAAATAATATAAAGGGTAAAAACGAACAAACACCCAAGAATACTATGAACATTAAATAGCATTTGACTCCATACTCAAGGAAACCATGTAATTTATCATCAAGAAGTCATTATTCATAAACTCGACATAATTAATACACTCTCGGGTACTTGACATCGCGACTCAAAAGTAAATAGTGTTCAAATTCAATTCATTGAAAGTAGAACTACCATAGTCTTGCAAATCATCTTAACATCTCTACCACTTTTGTGTGCACAATCTAAGAATCAAAAATGACTTTTCATTTGGTTGTAATGTAGGCTCTTTGGTAAGGGTAGGAAAAATTGGATTAAGTGACTTGACTTGAGCAAATATAATTTAAGCATACAGACTTGCAATTCACCAACCCAATTTCAACATAATATCAGTTTTTTTTTTTCAACTCAGTTTCACCCTTATTTATCCTTTTTCATTTTTAGGCCTTTTTGACCTTTTTTTTTCTTTTTCTTTAGCCTCACGCTCTCATTTTCACAATTTTCAGAAATTTCTTTTGCTTTGCTCGAATTTTCTATTCTTTTTCAGAGATATTTTTTTTTCTTTTTCGAGCTTCATGTATTTCTTTCATTACCCAGATACTGCTCATTCCTCTTTCTTTGGCCAACTCCCTCTCTTTTTTTTCCATAAATTTTCGTCACTTCTCCCCCAAACTTGTTCATTTTCTATAAGCTCAAGAAATTTCAGGGATAAAAACATATTTAAATTTTAAAGATCAATGTGGCTCAGAATAAAAGTTTTGGCTCAAAATTGGCTAACTAGGGAATCATGAGTTCATAGGTAGGCCTTTTAGGCTAAGTCGGCTAAACAAAGATAGCCTTAGATCATTTTCAAAAATTGCACCCATACATGGTTTCAATGAAGATACCAGAGCAAGTTCTAGAGTTCTATCAATCATAAATGACACACTCAAGAAAAAAATAAGTCTGCATCATATAAAGCAGTTTAAGACACAAAATCCCACAGACTTATTTTTCGCAACATGCTCAAATACCCAATTTTCTCAACTAATGCCAAACAAATAAATGACATCTTCCCGACAATTCATCACACTATTCCCAGAAGTGTGTTATCTCATTCAATTAGATGCCCATTGTAAAATCATACGGAAGCTGGACATTTTCAACTCCTAAAATAGTTTATTCTCCCTCCTGGGTGGCGCATAAACAGTAGATTAATAATAATTGAGGTCTCCCGATCCATCACAACTATTATTAACTCCCAAAAGATCTTTGAATTGAAGACCCCACAAATAGAAGTAGTCTCCCAATACATTAACCTATTTATGTCTGAATTTGATTTTCGTCTTGCTAGAACTCACCTCCCGGATTATGGACTGGAAGTATGACATGCAAATTATTGATCAGATAAAAAATAATTAAAAATAAACACTCGAATTCATAAAATAGAAAACATGAATTAATTAAGAAAATAAATAATCATATTTAACATGAATACACAGTTTTGATTATGCCCCTAAGATCCGAAAGATATGACCAACATTAATTACAAACTCATAGACAAATTCGAATCAACATTAAGACATCGTTTAAGTACATACAACAATTATTAGATATAGAAAGAAAACCCCTTCTTGTCAGGATGGATTCTCCTTCCGAGCCCCTCGAAGCTCTTGTGCTTCCGTAGATGACGAAAGTCTTGTGGTGCTCTTCGCGACCTAGCCTTTTGCTCTCAAAAGCTCTTTGATTCTTTCGTTCCTGTGTTATTTGATGTGTTTTCTCTGTATGAACTTGTATCTTTTCATGCAAGCCTTGGGTCCCTTTTATAGATGCTTGGAGAGATTACTTTAGAGTTGGAACGGGAAGCAAACTCTGAAAAACGCGTCGAAACAGAGTCCCACATGGCCTGGCGGTGTGGCACCACATGGCCCTGTGGTATTGGTTTCAACCCTCCTTCGCACGCCCGTGTGAGATCACATAGGCAAGTGGTGCGATG
>JABTTQ020002747.1:0-50000 GCA_016081115.2 Rehmannia glutinosa | reverse complement strand
CCTAAGAAGTTCCTCCTCATCCTCTATGAATTCTGGGCGAGTGAACTGATGCCTGGAGTAATCCAGCTTCCAAGTCCTCCATTCTCTTAATCTTCTTTGAATGTCAGGGTAGACGGGAGAATACATGATTAGATCATCATCATCATCGCCTTCATCTCCGGTTTTCTAGATGGGGGTTGCTTCTATTTTCTCAGCTGTTTGCCGCATAGCTGAGTCCTATGGATCTCTGCTGATCAACATCAGCAGTCTTCTCAGGCTCGTCAACAACTTCAGTAGTCTCACTTTCTTTCTCCGGCTGGGTACCGAATTCAACTGTCTTCTCAAGCTCAGAACGCTCGTACAACAGTCTTCTCTTGGATGGGATCAGTGGAACCTCTGTTTCAACATTTTCAGGATCCTCAAAAGTGAGAGCCTTCGCAGCTACCGTCCTTGCCTTGGCAGTGCGCTTTTTCTTCATGATAGGGGAGGGAATTTGGGGTTCCTCCTCTATCTCGGCTGCTGGGGCAGGAGTCTCGGCTGCACGGGCAGGTGACTCGGCTGCGGGAGCATGTGCTTTCTTTGATTTGGCTGCAGGGGCAGGGGTAGGCTTGGATACCGCAACTCTCTTCTTGGCTGGAGGGGTCTCAGCTGTGTCTTCAGGATCAGCTGATTCCCCCTCACTGGTATCGACCTTTCTAGCATGAGCCTTCTTCTGGGCTCCAGAAAGATTCGCCTTGAACATTCGCTTATTGGCATGAAAGGTCTTGCCATGGCGAAGAGCAATTCCCTTTGCCTCCATCGGATGGCCAATCACCAGGCCATAACCTAAGGAACATCCAAAAGACCCATCTTCCTTGTAGGTCCTGTTCAGCACATTCTGGCAAATTCGGCTGAAAACGAACTCAGCCCAGTTGATTTTCTTCTCTTGCATGATCGCAGCCATCACGATCAGCTTAGTCTTGGACAGTTGATTGAAGCTTCCAAACTTCATGTCCACACACTTTGAGACGACATCCATCAGCTTATGGTAGTCATCCTTCAGCGATTCTTTCTTAGCTGTATAAACAACCTTCATAGCACACTCCGGTTTGGCAACTTTTTTCCAAGCAGCAGCTAAGTCGACATCCTTCTCAGTGATGTCCTTCAATCCCTCCGTGGGCAAGAAGCAGTGCTCAACAAGGTCTTTTGCAGTGAGTTTAATGACCTTACTGTGGACGAAAGACCTGATTTCATCGTCCTGCACCTCTGCATTCACATAGAACATGGCTACCTCTTCAAGGTACGTATGTGTGAACTGCATCGTCAGAAAGTCCTTCAGGATGGACTTCTCCAATTTTTCAGCTATCTTCTTGACTAGGGCTTCATCGACACCCTGTTTGATCATCCCTTTGAAATCCACAGATGAACTAGTGTGGATTTGCTTGGAGGGCTTTGCGTAATCATAAGTTGGGGCCATTTTTAGAAGTTTCTACCGATTAAAATGCGAGAAAACTTGCTTGTAAGAACTAGGGTTTGCACTTGGTTATAGAGAAAATGCTTTGTCTTTGCTGAAGATGAATAGTTCGCGTGAGGAAAGAGAAAAGTGAAGTTTCGTATATAAGGGACGTGAAAGGACGCCTTTCGGATTTTGAAATTTTCGATTGAGATCAACGGTCGAGATTATAGCTTCAAAACCGCATTAAATTCCCCACATTAAATGCATCAACATTTATATCCAATCATATGGTTTACTATGCAGCTTTTGTACTGACAGTCATTATTACGCTGACGTCATTCTTAAAAACATTCCCGCTTAATTAAAACGACTACGTTTTTGTTACTTAGCTCATAAATGATGCAACTTATATCCAAAGTGACTCAACTCTGCTTCTCTCTTCTCATGATGCGACTCAGCTGTCAGCTAACTCGATACAACTGACTTCCCGACTAGGCTGTTTCACTTGGCTGAAATATGAAACTTGCTCTTTTTCAATTTTCTCATCTTCTTTCTCAGCTTATTGAGTCTTCTGAGTTTCCTAACTCAGCTTAATTAACCCTAACTCATTCTTGAGCTCTTCAAATCTTGATTCACATAATGGCTTTATGAATATATTAGCTAACTGATTATCAGTTGAGATGTATTCCAAGGTGATGTCTTTCTTTTCAACATGATCTCTTATAAAATGATATCTGACATCAATGTGCTTTGTTCTTACATGCAACACTGGTTTTTGAGTTATTGCAATAGCACTAGTGTTATCACACTTAATTAGAATTTCTTTTTCTTCAATATCATAATCTCTCAGCTGCTGTCTCATCCATAAGACTTGGGCACAACAGCTGCCCGCATCTATGTACTCTGCTTCAGCTGTGGATACAACTATTGAATTTTATTTCTTGATGAACCAAGAAACCAATCTATTTCCAAGCATTTGACATGTACCTGAAATACTCTTTCTGTCAACTCTACATCCAGCATACTCTTAGTCTGAGTAGCCAACCAGCTTGAATCCACCTTCCTTTGGATACCATAAGCCGACTTCCTGGCATCCCTTCAAATATCTTAGAATTCTCTTAGCTGCAGTCATGTGGCTTTCCTTTGGTGCAGATTGAAATCTTGCACATACACCTACTGCAAAGGTGATGTCTGGCCTGCTTGCTATTAGATAGAGCAATGATCCAATGAGGGCTCTATATCTAGTTTGATCAACAGCTTTGCCATCTGCATCCATGTCCATCTTGATTGAAGTATTCATTGGAATTTTCATAGAAGACTTCTCTTCCATACCAAATTTCTTCATTAAATCTCTTGTATACTTTGTTTGGCTTATGAAGGTTTCATCCTTCAATTGTTTGACTTGAAGTCCTAGGAAGAAGGTCAACTCTCCCATCATGCTCATCTCAAATTTGCCTTGCATGAGGTTTGAGAACTTGTCACACAACTCTTTGTTTGTGGAACCAAAAATGATGTCATCCACATATATTTGAACAAGCAGTATACTCTCTCCATCTTGACTTCTGAAGAGTGTTCTATCAACTTTCCCTTTGGTGAATCCATTGTCAGCTAGAAATTGAGACAATGTGTCATACCATGCTCTTGGTGCTTGTTTCAATCCATACAATGCTTTCTTGAGCTTGTAAACCTTATCTCTAATAGTTTTCTGCTCAAAACCTGGAGGTTGTTCAACATAGATTTCTTCCTCTAACAATCCATTTAAAAATGCACTCTTCACATCCATTTGATATACAATGAAGTTCTTATGTGCAACATAAGCAAGAAACATCCTTATTGCTTCCAACTTTGCAACTGGAACAAAGGTTTCATCAAAATCTATACCTTCTTATTGGCAATACCCTTTGGCTACCAATCTTTTTATTTGTTTCTCACAACAGATACTTCCTCGTTCATCTTGTTTCTGAAAACCCATTTTGTACCAATAACATTTTTATGGGTTGGCCTTTGAACTAATTCCCATCTCTGTTTCTTTCAAACTGATTCAGTTCTTCTTGCATGGCCTGAATCCATTGTGTGTCATCCAATGCTTGAGACACATCTTTAGACTCTATCTGGGAAATGAAACAAGTGAACATAGCTTCATGATGTGCTTTGGATCTGGTTCTTATGCCATCTCTAACATCATAAATGACTAACTCTGGTGGATGGTCTCTCAGCCATCTCACATCAGGTTGGAGTAAGTTAGCTGGATTCAGCCGTCTCGCAGCTAAGTTGTCTTGAACAACTCTTTCATCTTCATTCAGCTGTAGACCTTCCCGCTGTCTTTGAGATTCAACTATCTCATCTTCGTCTGAGTTGAGTGCTATCACTTCAGCTTCCACATAAGGACTCTTCTGCATAGTTGGTTGATTCAAGCTTATCAACTAACTCTTCAATATCTTCTCCACTCACATTAGGTTCATCAAAAACCACATGGATAGACTCTTCTGTGACCAAAGTCCTTTTCTTCAGCACTCTATAGGCTTTACTCGCAGCTGAGTATCCCAAAAAGATACCTTCATCAACTTTAGCATCAAAAGCCTTCAAATTATCTTTGCCATTGTTATGGATGAAGCATTTACATCCAAATATCCCTGAAATATCCAATATTTGGCTTTCTCCTCTGTCCAAATTTCATAGGGAGTCTTGGTCAATTGCCTGTTAATAATGCATCTATTTTGAGTATAACATGTTGTATTTATGGCTTCAGCCCAAAATCTCTTAGGCAATCCAGCTTCAGATAACATTGTCCTTGCAGCTTCCTTGAGAGTTATGTTTCTTCTTTCAGCTACTCCACTTTGCTGTGGAGTCCTTGCAGCTGATAACTCATGAGCAATACCATTTTTAACACAATACTGAGTTATTATCCCATTGGCAAACTCAGTTCCCCTGTCATATCTTATTTTTATGATGGTTTGGCTCTTCTCATTTTGAACTCTTTTCATCAGCTGAGATAACTTCTGCAAAGTTTCCTTCTTTTTACACATGAAAATTGTCCATTTATATCTTGAATAATCATCCACCACTACCAAGGTGTATTTCTTTCCACTTATGCTAGCTGGCTCAACTGGACCAAATAAATCCATATGCAACAGATGTAATATCCTTGTTGAAGAAGGACTTGGCTTATCCTTGAATGAAGATTTGATTTGCTTTCCCATCTGGCATGCATCATATACACTTTCTTTCTTGTACACTGAGTTTGGCAATCGTTCTACAAGATGACTCCTTGCAAGCTTGTTGATTGTCTTGAAATTCAGGTGACTCAGCTTCTTGTGCCACATCCAACTTGATTCGACTGTGCTCTTTGCTAGCAGACATGTGCTTGGTGTAGCAATAGACCAATATACCACATACATATTATTTTACCTTGACCCTTGCAGCACTATTTCATTTGATTCAGCATCCTTGATCTGGCACACTCCCATGTTGAATCCTACATTGTAGCCTTTGTCACAGAGTTGGCTGATGCTTAACAGGTTGAAGTTGAGGCCTTCAACATAAGCAACATCTGTGATTTCCAACCCATTTTTCTTGATGGATCATGTGCCTTTAACCTCCCCTGGAGCTTCATTTCCTCCATATATAACTTTTGCACCTCTAACCTCCTTGAATCTTGATAGTTTTTTCTTGCTTCTTGTCACATGTCTGGAACAGCCACTGTCCATGTACCAGGTTCCTTGGCACTCAGCTATTCCTTGAACCTACAATCAAGGAAATCAGTTTTTAGGTATCCATACTTGTCTGGGTCCTGAGGGGTTAGTGCTCTAAGATGCTCCAACCAACCTATAGCCAAATATCTGACTCTAAGTGGTTGCCATCTATCAATGCCATAATCATAGTGCACATTAGCAAATTGCTTGGGGGGTTTTAGGATCATACATCTATCTCTTTTGTCTGTATGCCTGTGTGTGTGTTTTAGCAATTTCTTTCTTGGGGTAGTTGTGGTATTTCTGAGTGTAGTGTTGGGGTGCATATGTGTGCTGATAAAAGCTATTTTGCCTTTGGAATGACCTTTGTTGAGTTTTATCTCTTTGCCATTTTGGCTTGTATTCCATAAGTCTTTGCTGATGTTTCACATTATTCCAATCAACATAGTTTGGATATGTTCTACCATTCCCATCATTGGTATTTTTCTGATGAAATTTTTGGGGTTTTGGTAGCTCTGTTTGCTTTTCACATAGTATTTTCTGTTTGGAGTTTGCTGAGGAACTCGGCTGAATTTCTTCTCAGCTGTCCTCTCAGCATACTCAACTGGCTGCTTTCCTTTCCCTTTATATCCAAGGCCAGTATGATTTTGATTGTGCTTTGGGATGGATGTGTGTGTAACATTTGGTGTTTTGGGTTTTTGGGATGCTTCATTACTTGAAGATCCTTTTTCCAAAATCACTCTTGGAGTTTGACTATGCACAAAGGAATTAAATCTTATGTCTGTCTTATCTCCACATTCTTTTTGGCTCATAATAAGTTCATCCAGTTATTTGGATGCTTTTGTAAATGAGGTAATCACATTTTAAAGATCTTTTTTCCTGTTTTCTGTAGCAGCTAACTCTGCTATCATCTTGGCATTCTCAGCCTTCAGCTTAGTGTTCTCATCAACTATTTGACTCAGAGTACTCAACTCTTAAGTCAGCTGTGAGTTTTGGCTTTTAAGCTGGCTGTTTTCCTCATTTAAAATTGTGTGTGAGGATTTTATGTGTTCAAAATCTTTCATCATTTTGCCTAATGAATCATAAAGATCAGTGGGTGATGAAGTGTGTGTATCACAATATTTATCACTTGAATCAGAATGAGATGAGTTAGAGTGTACCGCATCTTTTTGATCTTGTTCTTTGGCCATAAGGCAGATCATGGCCTCTTCCTTAGAATCACTTGAGTAGTCTGCTTCACTACTATTTGAGTCTGCTGCTTCTTTGCACTTGGCTGGCTCAGCAGTCTCAGTAGCCAACATGACTTTCTTCTTTTCCTGTCTTCTTTCCCTGAAGACTTTTCTTTATTCCTCATTTTTGTACTTGTTGACTGGTGGATAAGAACAGTTAACAACAAAATGTCCTGGCTGTCTGCAATTCCAACACAGGTTCTCAGCTCTCTGATCAACTATGTCTGTCCTTTGATTATCAGCTCTTTGATCCTCAGCTCTCTTGGGTGACCTATCTTCTCTTACCTTTGAAGGTGCTGAATGTCTTCTGGAGGTTTCACCCTTATTCCTTTTATAGTTCTTATTGAAGAACTTGTTGAATCTTTTAACCATCTGGGCAACCTCCTCCTGGTCTATGGCTTCTTTTGTCTCAGCTCTCTTTCCATCACCGGCCATAATATAGCTGTCTTGGGCACAACTGTCTCCTCTTACTCTTTTCTTCTCAGCTCAAACTCATATGCTTTGAGGTCTGAGAATAGCTCATGGTTAGATGTTCTTGAGAGGTCCATTAAATGTCTCAGGGCCATAACCTTCATTTCCCATTCAGCTGGGAGGCTTCTTAAGATCTTCATACACATTTTCTTCTGTGTATACTCTTTCCCAAGAGCTAAAAGCTCATTTGTAATCACAGTAAATCTGGCATCAGCTGATCTAGAGTTTCACCTCCAAACATTTTAAAATTTTCTAATTTTTGGACAGCAACGGTTAATTTATTTTCCTTAATTTGTTCTGATCCTTCACAAATTAAGGTCAGCTTTTCCCAAATCTCTTTTGCAGATATGTAGGATTTGACTTTATTGAACATGGCATTGTCCAATGTCTTGTAGAGAATATCCTTGGCCACATTGTCCAGGTTGTATCTCTTTCTATCCTCATTAGTCCACTCAGTCCTTGGTTTTTCAACCATGGATGGTCTTGCTTCAGCAGCAACTTCTTATCCCTCTGCTGCAGCTGCTTTACGTACAACTGTGTTGACTTTAAATATTTGCACTGGCCCATCCTCTATCACAAGCCACATTTCATCATGTAATGCAGATAGATGAGCCTGCATGCATATTTTCCAATTATTAAATTCTTGAACAGTAAATATAGGAACGCGTGTTAGATTTGCTTCCATGATAATAACTTTTCTTTGAATGATGAAAGACTTTGAAAAACACAAGTGTTAAAACCTTTTGAAAAGATAGAGATCTAGTTCAGTAACCAGCACGGAAGGCTCAATGAACCAATCGCTCTGATACCACTTGTAGGTCCCAAGGGGTGTGAAGTAAGGTTTAGAAAGGGGGGTTGAATAAACCTTACTAAATTTTTGATTTCAGTCCTTTAAAACTATTCAACAAAGTTGACTCGAACAATTGTGTCCTTGGTGGACAACTAAGTAGGCTTTTCAGCTAAGTTACACACTCAACAGACTCGATAGATCTGTTGATAGTATAACTCGGCTGCTCAAGCCAAATACTTAACTTGGCTGGTTTGGTTTTAAACAGCGGAAGACTTAGCACCCTTTGTTTTGTTTTAAGCTAGTTTTTAACACTTGATTTTAGCACTTAGTTATTTATCAGTTGGATTGCAAATATAATACTAATAGCAGATATAAAAGAAATATGCAGGAAAGTAAGTTTGCTGAAAGTAAATAACACAAATATTTTATAGAGGTTTGAAGATGGGGTAATTCTTCTAATCCTATCTTCTCCAACTCCTGAAGGAATCCACTATGATCAACAAATCGGCTTCTCTGAATGCGACTCTCGACGCTTCTTCACACAAAGCTTCTCTTGCGACTCAGCTTCTTCATAGGGCAGATGCCTTGGTACTTCAGCTCACTTCTCAAGTTCTTGGATTTGATCACGAAGCCCTCCAACAAACTTGATAATGGTTCGACCTTGAACCTTTCTACAATCCTGACTTGGAAAGTAGACCCCTTTGCTTCTTCAAATATTTCCTCTTCAACATATTGAAGTTATCTCTCCTTCGCAGCTTGTGTTGGATTGAGTTTCTTTGAATTTGAGGCTTGAGGAATTTCTTGAATTGCTATGAGAATATTGTAGGTTAAATTCTTGAATATTTCTTACTTGTTTGTGGTTCAGGTAACCTCTTCTCAATAGCTTACTCAGCCTTTTATAGTGTACATTTGAAATTTTGCCCGTTGAAGAGATAGGCTAATTTCAAATGTCACTTGTGTTCGTTGGCTTGTCTTTTCTTGATCTGCAGCCTTGCTAATGTTGACCTTTCCTCATATTAATGGCATTTCAGCAATTGCAGGTGCCTGACACAAGGTGCAGTGTTTCCCATTGGCTTATTCCTTTTGCACAATTCAGGGCCAAACACTTTAGATCTGACAGCTTTGTCATATTACTAAATGAGGTAATATTCTTGACTTTAATCAACGGATCTAAGTCAGTTGTCTTGACTTGACTGCTGTCTTTACCCCACGTGACTTGAGTCTGCTCCAATCTTTGGATTGACTCAACTGCCACTTAAACTTGTAGACTTGGCTTCTTGAGTTGACTTGACTGACACTTCTCATAGTTATTCCTCAGCTGACTCTTCTTTAATCGAGTCCTTGTCTTCCTTCATGGCCTTACTCAGTTGACACACATCAGAGTCTTCACATAGTCCGCAGTTGACTTCTTGTAATCTTTGAAATAGCTGACATGACTCATCTTTTTCAGCCCTATCTATTACAATACAAATTACAAGGAAAAGGGGGAGCCAACTTCCTAGTTTAAGTTTTACATGGTATCATCAAAATCTATCAAATAAATTTCCTAACATCGGTTAACTGTAACCAAAGTTGATCTATCTTAATAGCCGCCCTACCCACCATCATCACACTTTTCTTTTCTTTAGTCTTCTTCTTTTCCTTCTTTTTTCTTATACTTCTCCTCATTCTTTTATTCTCCTCCTTCCCTAATCCGCCGCAGGGGCACCACCACCGCTGCCATTATCCTCAACCATTATATAAATATATGTATGTGTGCATATGATTATGAATTTACCGTATAGATTTTGATGATGACAAATAGATTGTAAAATGATTAGATTAACAAGTTTTACTTTTGTAGAAATTGTTAATGATAACAAATATGTATTGTTGTTGAATGATGGATCTCGAGAAAAAGGATCACATGACCAAAAAATGAGAATAATCTTTGTTGAGTCTAGAATATAGAAATACATATTAAGGTGGAATTGTGGAGTAAAATTAATGACTGCAAAGTCGAAGAGCTTCAAAATTGCTAAATAAGTCATCTGAATAGCCCACATATGAGGTTTGAGGAAGACAGAAAAGGGCTGCAAACTTACTGTATAGTCAATATAGATTGTTGCAGATTCACTGTAGGGTAATTAGGTGTAGAGTAGTGCAAAGAATAAATAAGTTGCAGGCTCAATAGCGTAACAATATAATGAAACTGAAGTTTTAGAGTGGAGTCATCCAAACTAAATCAAAAAGATGCATCCATGTTCGCCAAAAATATTTGGATCATACAACTGCAAGTGTACAATGTAGTTTATGGAATAATGGCAAGCAAGGCCGTATTCCTCAGGGATTGATATGTGAAACAATTCTATAATAACATCGTATTCCAATTTTATTGAAGTGACCGAATATCAAATATTACTAAAAATCGAAAATAACAAGAAATACAAATAAATTTGTGAACCCCACAAGTATTTTCAACAACTACAGGAGCAACCTTAGGAACATAATCTCAACATGTTTCTTCAATATTAAATCCAATTAAAGTTTCAAAACCAATTCATGCAATTCTATGTGTTCAATTACTAAGTTAGTTTATTCCCCTTCCCAGGTGTAAATAAACAGTAGATTAATAAAAAATGTAGATCTCCCGATAGGTTCCAACTATTATTAACTCCTAAAAGATTTATGAATTGAATGACTCCCCACAAACAGTTGTAGGTCTCCTGACACGTTACACCCGTTTATGTCTGAATTCGATTTTCGTCTTTGTTAGAACCCATCTCCCGAATCTCGCACTGACAAATATGACATGATAATTATTGATCAGATAAAAAACAATTAGAATAAGCACTCGAATTCATAAAATAGAACGCATGAATCCTTTAAGAAAGCAATTAATCAAGATTTAACATGAATCCAGAGTTTTGATTATGCCCCTAAGATCCGATAGATTAGCCAAACATTGATAACAAATTCATAGACAAATTCGAAATCAACATTATGACATCGTTTAAGCATAGACAAGAGATCTAGACTAGAAAGAAAACCCCTTCTTGTCAGGATGGATTCCCCTCCTAAGCCTTCGAAGCTCTTGTGCTCCCGTAGATGTGAAAGGCTTTGTGGTGTTCTTCGCGACCTAGCCCTCCTCTCTTAGAAGACTTCCAATCTTGTGTTCCTACATAATTTGATGTGTTTTATAGATGCTTGGAGAGGTCACTTATAGAGTTGGAACGGAAAAAGAACTCCAAAAAATGCGTGGCAGAGTCCCACATGGCCTGGCCGTGTAGCCTCACACGCCCGTGTGGGTTTTTCAGGCCAATTCCACTCGCCCGTGTGGGCTCACACAGTCTGGCCGTGCGGGCTTGGTTCCGTCCCCTATTTTCGTCCCTTTTTCACACGGTTTGTGTCATTCCACACTGGCATTTTCACACGGCCATGTGGCACCACACGGTCTGGTCGTGTGACGTGTTTTTGTCCGGATTTTCTTCTGGAATCTTCATGAAAGTTGTAGTCCTTTCTCTTAGCTTTCCATATCCACTTGAATCACCTTAATATCAATTTTGTAGAGAATGTTATGGCCAAAAAACTAAACCCTGTCAGTGCTGGAAACTGTTAGTGCATTTGGAAGTTTTTTAAGGAAATTCCCTTTTGTTCGACCGTCCATGTTTCTCTCCTTCACATTTTTGCTCGTACCTTAGCTCTTGACCTATACTTTGGAACATGATATCTCTTTTTATCCAATTTAGCTCCATTTCCTATAAGAAGTTACAAGAATACACAGTATCACGCTCAACAAAGGAAACCAACCAAAACACACTGAATATGCGTGCAATTGCATCAAATATATATCATTTTAAGCCCCAAAATGCATGTATATTTTAGACGCATCAAAATCCCCCAAATTTAAAGCATTGCTCATCCTCGAGCAAATTAAGAAAAATAATATCAAGGGTAAAAAAGAACACACAAGAACACTATGAACATTAAATTTCATTCGACTCCATACTCAAGAAAACCATGTAATTCATGATCAAGAAGTCATCATTCATAAACTCGGTATAGTCAATACTCTCTTAGGTACTTGACATTGCGATTCACAAATAGGTAGTGTATCACTCGACTCTCAAAGTGTATGGTAATTGTTTGTGCTCAAAATCAATTCAGTGAATGTAGAACTACCATAAGCTTTCAATCGTCTAACATCTCGACCACTTTAGTGTGCACAATTTAAGAATCAAAAATGACTTTTTATTTGGTTGTAATGTAGGCTCTTTGGTAAGGGTAGGGAAAATTTGGATTAAGTGACTTGGCTTGAGCAAATAGAATTTAAGCGCACAAACTTGCAGTTCACCAACCCAGTTTCAACCTAATACTCATTTTGTTTTTCGACTCGATTCCACCCTTATTTCTCCTTTTTCATTCTTAGGCATTTTTGCCTTCTTTTCTTTTTCTTTAGCCTCAAGCTCTCATATTTTCACAATTTTCAGAATGTTTCTTCTTTTGCTCGATTTTCTCTATATATTTTTCAGAGATTTTTTTTTGGAGCTTCATTCTTTCTTGATTCACCTAGATACTGCTCATC
Source organism: Rehmannia glutinosa (assembly GCA_016081115.2). NCBI lineage: Eukaryota > Viridiplantae > Streptophyta > Magnoliopsida > Lamiales > Orobanchaceae > Rehmannia > Rehmannia glutinosa. Next base: position 37,843 of record JABTTQ020002747.1, on the reverse strand, counting down.
CCTCTTTGTTTTGCCAACTTCCTCTTTTTTTTTCATAAATTTTCACCACATCTCCCCCAAAATTGTTCATTTTCTATAAGCTCAAGAAATTTCAGGGATAAAATTATTTTGCAATTTTAAAGATCAATGTGGCTAACAATAAAAAGTTTTGGTTCAAAATTGGCTAAATAGGGAATCATGAGTTCATAGGTAGGCTTTTTAGGCTAAGTAGGCTAAACAAATATAGTCTTAAATCATTTTCAAAAATTGCACACACACATAGCTTCAATGAAGATACCAGAGCAAGTTCTAGAGTTCTATCAATCATGATTGACACACTCAAGAAAAAATAAGTCTACATAATATAAAGCAATTTAAGGCACAAAAGTTCAAAGGCTTATTTTTCGCAACATGCTCAAATACCCAATTTTCTCAACTAATGCTAAGAAAATAAGTGACATCTTTCCAACAATTCATTACATTATTTCCAGAAGTATGTTATCTCATTCCATAAGATGTTCATAGTAAAATCGTACTGAAGCTAGACATTTTCGAAAATCTTGATTAAAATCACACACAAAAGCATTTAAACGTGCTAAAGTGGTAAACGTGCTAAAATAAAAAATAAAAAGATCAAAAATTTTAATGCAAAAATGCTCTACATGCAATACAAAATGCAAGAAATATACATTCTTGACAACCCCCCAAACTTAAAATATGTTTCGTCCCGAACATATGAGGAAATTATCAAAAGAAAGAAGAATGCATAAAGAGTACTTACCTGGATCATTTCGGTGAAACCGGGGAGCTCGTCCGTCAAATTTGAAATTAGAGAAGTAGATCGCACGGTCGGGTCGTGTCCGTCCACACGCCTGTGTTTGTCTGTCTCTTTTTTTTTTTTTTTTTTCGTTTATTTATTCTTTTATTTTAGTTTTTTTTGTTTTTTTTTGTTTATTTTTTCATTTGTTTTCTATATCGGGGTTTGTCGGGACGTCTCTTGGGTTGCCTCCCACAAAGCGCTAAGTTTTACGTCTTTAGTCAGACTTCAGATTTCTAACATCATTGTTGTTGAACCGTGTCAGTTGAAATCCTTGAGCCCTCATATTCTGTACCATTCATCAGATGAATGGTATTGTACTGTTTTTTTGGATTAAATTCTGTATCGCCTGGGAATTTGCCCTTTTGATGTTGGCCTCCCACCGGAGTAGCGATTTGGGCTGCTTGTGTCTCCAACGATTTCAGTCTTACACTCAACAAAAACGCTGTTAGAAACAAAAAAAATCAAAAAAAAAGGAAAAAAATAAAAAATATTAAAAAAATGCTTCAATTAAGATTGAACTACTTATTATTATATCTAAGTAGAATCATTCAATCCCCGGCAACAGTGCCAAAAACTTGTTCGCCAAAAATATTTGGATTATACAAGTGCAAGTGTACAGTGTAGTTTATAGAATAATGATAAGCAAAGTCCTATAATCCTCAGGGATTGATATGTGAAACACTTAGGCTATAATAACATCATATTCTGATTTTGTTGAAGCGACCGAATATCAAATATTACTTAAAAATCGAAAATAACAAGAAATAAAAATAAATTTGCGAACCCCACATGTATTTTCAACAACTACAGGAGCAACCTTAGGCACATAATCTCAACATGTTTCTTCAATATTAAATCCAATTAAAGTTTCAAAACCAATTCATGCAATTATATGGGTTCAATTCCTAAGTTAGTCTATTCCCCCTCCCGGGTGATAAATAAACAGTAGATTAATAACAATTGTAGATCTCCCATTACGTTACAACTATTATTAACTCCCAAAATATTTATGAATTGAATGACTCCCCACAATCAGTTGTAGGTCTCCCAACACGTTACACCCGTTTATGTCTGAATTCGATTTCCGTCTTTGTTAGAACTCATCTCTCGAATCTCGCCCTAACAAATATGAAATGCAAATTATTGATCAGATAAAAATCAATTAAGAATAAGCACTCGGATTCATAAAATAGAACACATAAATCCATTAAGAAAGCAATTAATCAAGATTTAACATGAATCCACAGTTTTGATTATGCCCCTAAGATCCAAAAGATTAGCCAAACATTGATAACAAATTCAGACAAATTCAAAATCAACATTATGACATCGTTTAAGCACAGGCAAAAGATCTAGACATAGAAAGAAAATCCCTTCTTGTTAGGATGGATTCCCCTCCTAAGCCTTCGAAGCTCTTGTGCTCCCGTAGATGCGAAAGGCCTTGTGGTGTTCTTCGAGACCTAGCCCTCCTCTCTAAGAAGACTTCAAATCTTGTGTTCCTGTGTAATTTGATGTATTTTCTCTGTATAAAGTGATGTTGGATGATGTATGATTCTTTCCGGCCTTGATTCCCTTTTATAGATGCTTGGAGAGGTCACTTGTAGAGTTGGAATGGGAAAAGAACTACGAAAAATGCATGGCAGAGTCCCACACGGCCTGGCTGTGTAGCCTCACATGCATGTGTGGGTTTTTCAGGCCAATTCCACACACCCTATTTTTATCCCTTTTTCACACGGTTGTGTCATTCCACACCGGTATTTTTCGAGACGGCCGTGTGGCACCACACACGGTCCATCCGTGTGACGTCTTTTTGTCTGTATTTGTAACAAATATGAAATGCAAATTATTGATCAGATAAAAATCAATTAAGAATAAGCACTCGGATTCATAAAATAGAACACATAAATCCATTAAGAAAGCAACTAATCAAGATTTAACATGAATCCACAATTTTTATTATGCCCCTAAGATCCAAAAGATTAGCCAAACATTGATAACAAATTCAGACAAATTCAAAATCAACATTATGACATCGTTTAAGCACAGGCAAAAGATCTAGACATAGAAAGAAAATCCCTTCTTGTCAGGATGGATTCCCCTCCTAAGCCTTCGAAGCTCTTGTGCTCCCGTAGATGCGAAAGGCCTTGTGGTGTTCTTCGAGACCTAGCCCTCCTCTCTAAGAAGACTTCAAATCTTGTGTTCCTGTGTAATTTGATGTATTTTCTCTGTATAAAGTGATGTTGGATGATGTATGATTCTTTCCGGCCTTGATTCCCTTTTATAGATGCTTGGAGAGGTCACTTGTAGAGTTGGAACGGGAAAAGAACTACGAAAAATGCATGGCAGAGTCCCACACGGCCTGGCTGTGTAGCCTCACATGCCTGTGTGGGTTTTTCAGGCCAATTCCACACACCCTATTTTTATCCCTTTTTCACACGGTTGTGTCATTCCACACCGGTATTTTCAGACGGCCGTGTGGCACCACACGGTCCATCCGTGTGACGTCTTTTTGTCTGTATTTGTGTCCGAATATGCTCCTGGGGTCTTCATAAAAGATATTGCCCTTTCGCTTAGCTTTCCATACCCACTTGAATCACCTTAATATCAATTTTGTAGAGAAAGTTATGGCCAAAATACTTAACCCCTGCCAGTGCTGGAAACTGTTAGCGCATTTGGACGTTTTTGAAGAAAATTCCCTTTTGTCCGACCGTCCATGCTTCTCTCCTTCACATTTTTGCTCGTTACCTTAGCTCATGACCTATACATTGGAACGTGATATCTCTTTTTATCCAATTTAGCTCCATTTTCTGTAAGAAGTTACAAGAATACACAGTATCACACCCAATAAAGGAAACCAACCAAAATGACACTGAATATGCGTGCAATTTCATCAAATATATATTATTTTATGCCCCAAAATGCACTTATATTTTACACACATCAATCCACAAGATATTTATATTCCCTGAATTCAAATATAATGAATACGCCTCACAGATAAGATAGATTTTGAATCATTCCTCATACCATTGAAGGATTACCACTACTAATAGAATGATATAGTACGAGGACAACTGGTGGATAAGTGATGGGTTGTTGACGGACCCTAAAAAAATTACCTACTTCACTCAAATGCATATAGTGAGAGTAGGATCGTCTCCACAGAAAATGAAATGACAGATTTACTTCTTTAAATATAATTATAAAAACGGAGACCTTTGAATTAACTATTCAATTATTAAGTTATACCAAAACAATAAAGTTAAAATTATTTAAAAAAATCCAAAATTAATTATATAAAATCAAACAAAACAAAGTTTCTAAACAAAGAAACTGTTTCCATCTTGATTCATACTGTTGATTATTGATGCAATAATAAACTAAAGTATATATAGATAAACTGGTTATAATCATTTAATGACCGTCGAACAACCAATCTCTCCTTATATCCACAATTAGGAGAAGCTCACTAATTATTACCCTAATTAAAAGACAATCCTAAAGAAGCTCATAGGATTTAGTGTTTCAACAATTTTTAAAACTAGAAAGACCCAATTCTAGTTAATAAATATACAAGCAGATTCATTTAAATCAGATCATTTATTTTCATGATATAGATTCAAATACTTGTGAGGCCTTGAAACCATGTCACTCGCTAGTATATTAAAACAAACAAACAATTAAAAATTTATTATTTTAATTGGCAGTAGATTATCAAGTTAAATCAAATATTATACCTTGTTATTCAATAAGACATAATAATCATAAACTTTGAAACGCAGTAAATAAATAAATACCCATGAAAATTTAGTAGAAATGAGAAATTAGATCTCACAATAAGATCAAGATTTACACAATCCTTCAGCTAGAAAATAAAAAAATTACAACTTAGACATTGGAGAATTAGGGAGTTTTTATGATGAAGATGATGATAAGTGCTGTGAAAATGAAATTGGTGAATGGTGAATGCATGAATGAATAGAAATTCCTTCATATTTTCTTCTCTGCAAAGAGTTGTTTAGTTTTTTTCCCAAGAAACAATGCCAATAACTCCATAAAAATTTCCCTATGTTAACTTCCTAAAACTCTTTTGAAATAAAAAGAAAATAAAAAATCCTAAAGATCTAATAGTCCAACTAAATAATAATTTTATTCTAAAGATGATTCCTAGCATTTGAACATAGAATTTCCGCTTCTACTTTCTATCTGCCCACGCACTCTCAGCAATGCAACTTAGTCATGCTTCAACAAAATTTTCTTGACTTCCTCTTTATTTAGTTTATGTCCATCTACTATCTCAAGTGCAGTGTAGTCTTTCTTTCGCACAATTTTTGACTTTTTCTTTAATTATCGAATGCTCACATGCTATCTTTGGTGCAACTCAACTATCAACTTTTTTATTTTTTCTCCAACATGACTATGATAACACTTGTATCATGTCACGCATGATGGGACGTTCAATGACATTTATGTCATAATCCCTGAGTTGTTGTTTCATTCATGGAACTTGTGCACAACTTTCTATAGACATATACTAAACCTCAGTAGTAGATGTGGCAATTGATGTCTGCTTTTTGTTGAACAATGATATTAGACTATCTCTAGGGAACTGACTTGTTCCACTGATGCTCTTCCTGTTAATCTTGCAGCCAACATAGTCCATATCAGAGTAACCTTTCAATGTCAAATCACTGTCTCTAGGATACCACATATATGTATTGATTGTCCTTGGATATTCACAATCTTCAGTGCCATGTTGTAGTGACTTTGCTTTAGCTTTGATTGAAATCGGGCGTAAACTCCTACTGCAAATGTGATGTCCAGTCTGTTTGCAATGAGATGCAGAAGTGATTCATTCGATTTCCTATATGTGTGCTCTTCAATCACTTTCCTTTCTTCATCGACGCCCATCTTCTAAGATGTGTTCGTGGGAAAACTTTGAATACGATTGGAGGCAAAATTTTGAATACGATTACCAGCATGGCCACTATTAGAACTATATAATTTCTATAGATTTTTTATATATCATATTTTAGTGGGTATGAAATTTAGGACCTAATATGCTCATCGTGTTTTGGTTTCTCACAGTTTATGATATCGATTTTATCTACTCATTTTTAATTATCAATCTAAGTTTAAATACCTCACAATCTCAGTCAAATCTATCAGACCATCAGGACGATACTCGAGCACGTGCCGAAAAAACAAATGACAGTGCCACTCGAATATCCTCTAGAAATTGACGTCATTCATTTAAATTGCATCGTTAAGTTATTTTCCGTTGTTTCTATTTTTTTTCTGAATTTTAGCATTGTTTTCCTTTTCCTTTTTTATAATATATTGGTGGGGGTTTTCCCTCCCTCATTTAAAAAAAAAGACAATGCAAAATGAAAGAGACTTTTTTTCCAAAGTTAAATCATATCCTCATTTAACGACAACATAAATTCACTTTAACTTTGTTTTTTTTTTTTTTGCAACAAAAAAATAAAAAAAAAATAAAAGTTACAGATAGAAAAGAGAAAACATAAATTCAATTTTGAAATTGTCAAGACTTGAACTCTTAAATTAGCTATGAAAAATTGATCATCTTGTATTTTTATCTACAAGTCATTAATCAATCTTTCATAATCAGTTAATTCCTGAAATTCACTCTCAATTGAAATTAAAGACAATGCAAAGTTAAAATGACTTTTCTTTTCCAAAGTTAAATCATGTCCTCATTTAAAGACAATAAAATTCACTTTAACTTTTTTTTTTTTGGTTAGAGATGGAAAAGAGAAAAAATAAATTCGATTTTGCAATTGTGAAGAATTGAACTCAAGACCTACATAATACAAATCAAAGCCCAACCACTTTTCTATCTCACAACTTTGTCATTTTTATTAACCTCTATAAATATATAATCGAAATGTATATATACAACTTTGGGGGCCATTGTCACTGTGCGGCTGCACCACCTGCACTGCCCCAGAGCTGCCCCTAACTAAGTGACTTGTCATGTTTGATTTGGGTTTAGCTGCCTCTCCCTCTCGTCACGCTACACCAATGATGTTAATGTTGTAATGCACAATCCTTTAAAAAAAATGGATATGGCTATATTTTCCTCTTATATGTAAAATCATGTACATAGTGATGCTCATGTTTTTGTTTATGTTTCCATGAGTAATGCCTATGTTTTAAATTCAAATTTTGAAAATAATTATTTGAGAATTCATATGTCCTTACTAAGTTTAATATTTAATAATAATAAAATTCTATCATGTTGCAAATAAGAATAAAATTAAGATGACTTAGGTCGGATAACAGAAGGAGTGTATGTTCAATGATGTGGGACTAGAATCAAAGCTGCACCAAAATGAAACTATGTTTTATGGTGTCAAATTACACAAAGTTATTATATCATCTTCTTGTTTTCGCTATGTTTTACTTCAAGCTTTCTTGAAAAGCTCTTTTGGAATTTTGTGCTTTTCCTGCATTTGAGTTAAAATTCTTGGTTGATGAAATTATTAAGTATCTTACAATAGTTTGTACTTTCATTATATAATGGTTGTTTGTATAATAATACAAGAATGACTATAAATGTTGAAATATCTTTAGGGAAAATATGTTTAATGTTAACGAGTCATATGACGTCTGGAAGAGGGCATTACAATTAGAGGTGACAATTAGGTTGTGTCGGTCAGGGGGCAAAACTGGGCCAGGCTGGGCCAGCTCGAAAATCCATTGGACCTATTTTTTCAAGGCTCAGCCTGGCCAGTGTAGTGCATTTACACCCGATCATTGGGCCCGTTAGGTCGGGCAAGTAGGCTCGGTCCTTTTCAAGCATAGAAATTCTTGGCCCAATCTGACTTTATATTCGAGTTGGCCCGATGGCCCATTGGGCCGGGCCTAAATTGCCGGTTTTAATTACAATATGTGTTTTACCACCTAAACTGTACTCTACTAAGATATCTAGCTCACGTAAAATATTAATTCCATCACTGCTTACCACTTACTATTTGCGTATATTCTAAAGTAGATTCTATTGAAAATAGTAAATAAAGTATAGTTTTATTCTCAACCCTCCCATCTGAAAAGTAATTATATTTTCAGTTTCACACAATCATCAATAAATCCCACTGAAATATTGTTGAGGTAAATTTTTACCACAATTTTGTGTGAAAAAAATATTTTGAATAATGCTTTGTGTATCTTTATTTGAATAAACTCGATATAGTGATCATAAAAAAAAAAAAAAAAAATTAGCAAGTGCAGATGTTCAAAAGCAAAAATTGAGAAGACATTCTTCAAAATTCAAAGTTGTGCCCAAAAAAAATACAATGTCGTAACCTCAAACACGCCAAATAATGAAGCAACCTGACTAGATAAGAAAAAGACAACTTTGAAAATCAACGCCATAGCCTCAAACAACAGAAAGACGGTTTGAAAATCAGAGCCACGACTTTAGAAAGATCAATTTAAATATGATTAATTAAGGAAAGTTGTGGTTTTTACACCACAAAACCGCGGCGAAAGGAAAATTTAAGCCATCAAAGCCGCGGCTTTGACCAGAAATTTCAGTCAAAGCCGCGACATTGATTAAAAAATTGGCTAATGTCGCGGCAATGTTGGAAAAGGAGGATGGCTTGATTTATTTCTGCAACTTTTTGATGACCGATATGACGGAAAAACTGATAACTTTTGGAGTGTTATGAGATAGATATGCACCGAACAACTCTTTAATTTCTGATAAGGGAGCACTACGCCGAAAGAAGATGGCACTATGCAAAAGAGGGCGGCTAAGTGTAATTATGCGTCACAAGCAACAATAAGAAGAAATGCTATAAATATTTGCACCTGCAACACATAGAAAATACACTGGGAGAAATAATCACTTTGATATAGAAGATACTGAAGAAAGCTTGGAGATGATTGTTAGAATGAACAGAACAACTCAGAGCAGAAGAAATACGACTTCACGCAACTGGATGAATTCTTCATAGAGAAGTTTTCTTTCTTTTTCTTAAACTGTAGGTCCCAAGGTCGTGGTGTAAGGTTTAGAAGGGGGGGTTGAATAAACCTTACTAAATTTTTGATTTTAGTACTTTTAAAATATTCAACAGAGTTGACTCAAACAGCCGTGTCCTTGGGGGATAGCTAAATTGTCTATTCAGCTAAGTTACCCACTCAACAGACTCGATAGAGTTGTTGATAGTATAACTCGGCTGCTTAAGCCAAATACTTAACTTGGCTGATTTGGTTTTTAACAGTGAAAGACTTAACACCATTTGATTTGATTTAAGCTTGTTTTAAACACTTAGTTTTTAGCACTTGGTTAATTATCAATTGGATAGCAAATATAAACTAACAACAAATATAAGTAAATATGCAAGAATGTAAATTTGCTGAAAATAAATGACACAAATATTTTATAGAGGTTCGAAGATGGGGTAATTCTTCTAATCCTCTCTTCTCCAACTCCTGGAGGAATCCACTATGTAACAAATCAGTTTACAAGCAGTTATGAGTATGGAGACAACCTTGATAACACAGCTGGCTTCTCTTTCGACTCAGCTTCTTCACATGGCAACTGCCTTGTTACTTCAACTCATTTCTCAAGTTCTTGGATTTGATCACGAAGCCCTCCAATAAACTTGATAATGGTTCAACCTTGAACCTTTCTACAATCCTGACTTAGAAAGTAGACACCTTTGTTTCTTCACAGCTGATAAGGGTCTTTTTATGCATGTTTTATGTGTATATTTGAGTAGAATTTGAGTTATTTTGTTGTTACTTTCGTTAGTTTTTGATTGTATATTGTTTATACTACTGTGAGGTGCTTTTATTAGTGTAGATTGACCATTCGGGGCTAATTTTGGTGAATTTCGCACCATGGATTCATGTCAAAACATACCGGGGAGTTTAAGGATGCAAAAACGCTCGAAATCCCAAGCCAAACGCGTCATTTTGGGGCTTTTTTGGTCCAACACGGCCAGGGGGTGTCGGGCAACACGACCATGTTCAAATAGGGCGAAAAATCACAATGTTTAGGCTTGGACAGACTCGAACACGGCCTGGCCGTGTCGTACAACACGGCCATGTCGTACAACATGGCCTGGCCGTGTCGTACGACATGGCCATGTCACACCAATTTTCAGCAAAATTCAAGCAGCACGGCCAGGCCGTGTCGTGCGACATGGCCGTGTTCGGGGGACTTTTTTGCAACTTTTCCATGCGAAAATTATGGAAAACTCACCAACCAAGCTTTTTGACCACTTTTGTACATCTTTAACACCCTATTTTGCTACAACATGTCCTCATATTCCCTCAATTATCATTTGAATACAAGAATTCACCAACCCAACAATGAATTGGAGCATTTGTTTAACAAAGGATGGCATTATTAATGTGTTCTTGCACAAAAATAATGTCTATAAAAGCCAAGAGTATGAGTTGGGGGAATCATTCATTAATTCAAGATACATTGAATTCATTAGATTCATAGATTCATTAAATTCATTAGACATTGGAGATCAAGAAGTCTTGGAGGAGTAAGCTTGTAGCAACATTGGAGAAGAAGGCTTGGAGCAACATCATCAATCAAGAAAGAAGTCAATTGAGATTTTGAGAAAGATAAGTACACCATGTCTACAATACTTAAATCTTCTTGTGTAATTTATTCTTTGGTCAAAATCATGTGTAGCTAAACTCCTAGTGTTTGAATGTAATGAACTCTAGAATGGATTTGTGATTAAGGTGTGTATGTTTTTAATAAAATCTTCATATTTTGTGTGATTCACTTATATTATGCTTCGTTCATTCGAATTGATATATGCGCAATATTGATTTGAAGTTTATTTTTCATCCGGGAAATCGAGAGATTCATGGTGAAATAGAACCTATATAAGTGAAAAGAGTTGCATGCAATCCTAGATATAGGACGACATAAATCTTCTGGATTAGGGTCAAACCTAATATGGGATTTCACAAATCGTTATAATGTTGTCTTGGGGTTTTAACTAGAAAGAGATTTCATTAATCAACTTGAGATTAGAAGTTTTTCGCCTTGAGAAAGGGTTTAACTTAAATTGGGAATTTCTACGGTCCACAAGACATGAGATTTTATTAAAAGAGGTTGGTTTTTGCTTAAGGGCTTACGGTTGTATTTTTAACTTGTCAAATCACAAAAACATTCTAGAGGGATTTACATTCAAACACATTTCTATCTCTTGATTTCTTATTTTACAAATCTTTATTCATTTTTACAATTTATAATTTGTTTTCCTTTTTCATCAAACAAAAACTCGAAAATTGTTAGATTAAATAACAAAAAGACGGTAATTATTAGTACTTACAATCCTCGTGGGAATGACACTCGGTACTCAATAATATATACTATAAAATGATAGGTGCACTTGCCTATGGTTTTCTAGAGTAGCTTTTGAGCCATCAAGTTTTTGGCGCCGTTGCCGGGGATTGTAATATTAAGAATACCTTATTTTTGTTAATTTAATCATTTTATTTTATTTATTTCATCATTTGTCTTTCTTTTTATCTATCTTTGTAAGTCTTGGATTACACTTATCCTCTTTATTTACCGCAGCGCATGCCTACTCGTTGCCGAATTTGGAAGCGCGACACCGCCGGTAGCAACACAGAGGAAAGTATTAATACAGACCACGAGGAGGATATTAACGAAGGCAAGGATCCCGATATGGCGGATGAACAACAAATAACCATGTATGATTACGCCAAGCCATCCATGGATGGCACGACGTCAAGCATTGTAAGACCCGCTGTTGTCGCCAATAATTTTGAAATTAAACCCAACGTTATTCAAATGGTGAAACAGCTTGTCCAATTTGACGGTCTACCAGATGAAGATCCCAATAATCACATCGCGAGTTTTCTTGAAATTTGCGACACCTTCAAAATCAACGGGGTCTCCGATGATGCCATCCGCCTACGCTTGTTCCCATTCTCTCTTCGGGGACGAGCAAAACAGTGGTTAAATACTTTGCCAAAAGGAACGATTACAACATGGAATATTATGGCGTAAAAATTCCTTTTGAAGTATTTCCCACCGCAAAGACCGCAAGATTAAGCAACGAAATCTCTTCATTTAGTCAAGCAGACGATGAAACTTTGTACGATACTTGGGAGAGATTTAAGGAATTGTTGCAACACACCATGGCCTACCTATTTGGATGCAAGTCCAAACATTTTATAATGGGCTACTTTCTGCAACAAGACAAATGATCAATGCAGTGGCCGGGGGAACTCTTAATAACAAAACACCTAAGCCGCCAGGATTTGATTAAGGGAATGGCCATGAACGGCTACCAATGGCAATCTATACGAGGTAAAACTAACAGGTCAGTTGGTGTGTATAATGCAAATTCGGTAGTTACGCTCGCCGCACAGGTCGAAGCTTTGACCCAAAAAATCGACGATCTAGCGGCTCCTAAACCACCACCATCGCATGTTTTATCTTGTGAAACTTGCGGAGGATTACATAATCATCAGGACTGCCCACACACAATACCGCAAGCTGAACGAGCCAATTACGTTGGGAATCAAGCCGAAAATTACCCAAACAATCCTTACAGCAACACATACAATCCTAGGTGGCGACAACATCCCAATTTTGGTTGGGGAAATCAAGGCCAACCACGACCTAATCCCAATCCTGATCTACACACGTCTCCTGGATTTCAGCCAAATCAAGATAAACCTAACTTCGAAGATCTTATAACAAAGTTTGTGCAATCAACAGATACCCAATTCCAGGCGGTGGAAACATCCTTGAGAAATCAAGAGGCATCTATCCATAATCTGGAAAACCAAATAGGCCAGATTGCAAAGATGATTTCCGAAAGGCCACAAGGTATTTTGCCGGGTAATACTGAGCCAAACCCAAGGGAACACGTAAAGGCAATCACCATCAGTTTTCCACATGAGCATGATTATGCCAATGCCGCCATGCAGAAATACGTGGAGGATGATATGCCCAAAGAGAAGCTCATGAAAAAGGAGGTTGCCAAAGTCTAACCGAAGAAGATAGAAGGGAGGACAAATTTGGTAAGTACCTTGATTCTTTCAAACAATTACATGCCAATATTCCATTTGTTGACCCTCCTTCAAATCATGTTAGGGATCTTAATGACATCATTCCTAGTGAAAATAAGCTTAACAAATTATCAAATGTGCAATTGAATGATAAATGTCCTTCCAATGAACTACCACAAAAATTTGATGATCCAGGAAGCTTTATTGTCCCTTGCACAATTGATGGTTTACCTGTTGATAGGGCACTAGCCGACTTGGGAGCTAGTATCAATGTGATGTCTTATGAAACATTTAAGCATGCGAGATTATGTGAACTTAAACCTATTAGGATGGACATTCAATTAGCCGATAAATCGATTAAACATCCTAGAGGTATTAATCATGATGTGTTAGTCAAGATTGATAAATTCGTGTTTCCAGTCGATTTCATTATTCTTGACATGCATGATAATATAGAAGTTCCCTTAATTCTAGGACGTCCATTTTTGGCTACCGCAAAATCTCTCATTGATGTGCATGATGGAAAACTTATTTTGAGAGTAGGGAGTGAACAAGTTATCTTTAAAATTCACTTGAAAAATCATATAGATGATACTTGTTTTCCTATAAACTTGATTGGGAAAAATGATCTTTTGCTTGATATGCCATCTAATAAACCCTTGAAAACATGTGATGTTCAGTGTGTAGAAGTGCTCACAAAAAAGTTCATATTTAAAGATGTCGTGCAAAAAAATGGGACCGTCAAGGTAAATTATTCGAGATTTGACTTAGGTGGCGATGTTAAGGATTTTCATAAGTTCAAGGCTCCGCCCGATTAAATCTTCACATTTTGGTGACATAGTCCAGCTATACGACGTTAAAGAAACGCTAACCGGGAGGCAACCCGATGTTTGTGTGCAATTGTTTCCAGTTTTTTTATTTTATTTTCTTTCAAAATAATCATAAGTCCTTAGAGTCATTTTCAAATCATAAAAAAAAAAACTCTTGAGCTTCTTCTTGGTTGTCCTAATTGGGAGTATTTGAGATTTCACGGTATTCGAGTTGTGTGTTGCTTAACTTTGATTAGGTATGAGGATGCCGTTGAAGGTCCCGTGCAAAACAACCCAATGATCGCTCAACACCGATTCCACTATTGTAGTAAGGTCGTATTTTTCTTTTTCCACCTCTTTTATATCATTCTAATTTCTTTGCTTTTTGAGTGTTTGGTGCGTGTTTGTCCATTTCTTTCTTTCACATTGAGGACAATGTGAATCTTAAAAGTTGGAGGTGGGTACAATAACATTTTCGGAATGCTTGTATGCTTGTTTGTGAGAGATGTGATTTTTATTTTTTTAACAAATTGAATGTTTGCTAGTCAATAACTTGGCCCAATTATACCTACATTAACTTGTTAATTTGTGTTTTCAATGTGAAGCGATTGATTGTCTTGGATAGATTGACGTGGATGCAGGCAAAATTTTGATGAGATTTCTAACACCATAAATACTTGATGTGTTAAGGCATATACGACGATACCTAGCGCTATGAACGTCTGAGAACTTGTGATTTAGTAGTGGTTAACTAGTTGTTAAACCAAGCTTGCGAATAAAAAAAAAGAAAGAGAAAAATGAAAAAAAAAGAAAAAGAAGAAAAAAATGGACCAATCGAGGTTATACTCCTCTATTTGTTGTTGCTTAATAACTAGGAGCATTCATGAGCCCCATGTTTGTCTTTTACGAAAAACAGTGACACAAATATGAGTATGGGAAACCACCCTAGGAGGGTTTGAACAGAAATTCAAAATTTAAACCTAGTGGAAGCATGCTTCGAAAGGTCCTAAAAAAAAGGACGAAAAAAGGGGAATGTATACTCCTTGACTTCTCATCCCAATAAAGTTCACAAAGCTTGGTTATATAACTAGTAGGCTAACTACAAAGATCTATTTAGTCCTTGTATTTTCATAGCATTATTGAAATGAAGTTGTTCATAACTATCAATATTTGTGGGGTGATGATTTCAAGTCTCAATAATGCCTACTAATATTACAGTCTTTCTTGACAGTCGATCGCTTTGCAAAACAATGTTTTTTTTTTACTGAATGGTTAATTCGGATTGAGAAGGCTAAGAACTTGACTGCTTGTGTTCAATGTGTTAAAAAAAAAAAAAAAAAAAAATTGTGTGTTGTGATTTATTGAATCCCTCTTTTTGATATTATGTTTTGCTTGAGGACAAGCAAAGTTCAAAGTTGGAGGTGGTTTGATAAGGGTCTTTTTATGCATGTTTTATGTGTATATTTGAGTAGAATTTGAGTTATTTTGTTGTTACTTTCGTTAGTTTTTGATTGTATATTGTTTATACTACTGTGAGGTGCTTTTATTGGTGTAGATTGACCATTCGGGGCTAATTTTGGTGAATTTCGGACCATGGATTCATGTCAAAACATACCGGGGAGTTTAAGGATGCAAAAACGCTCGAAATCCCAAGCCAAACGCGTCATTTTGGGGCCTTTTTGGCCAACACGGCCAGGGGGTGTTGGGCAACACGGCCATGTTCAAACAGGGCGAAAAATCACAATGTTTAGGCTTGGACAGACTCGAACACGGCCTGGCCGTGTCGTACAACACGGCCATGTCGTACAACATGGCCTGGCCGTGTCGTACGACATGGCCATGTCAGACCAATTTTCAGCAAAATTCAAGCAGCACGGCCAGGCCGTGTCGTGCGACATGGCCGTGTCCGGGGGACTTTTTTGCAACTTTTCCATGCGAAAATTATGGAAAACTCACCAACCAAGCTTTTTGACCACTTTTGTACATCTTTAACACCCTATTTTGCTGCAACATGTCCCCATATTCCCTCAATTATCATTTGAATACAAGAATTCACCAACCCAACAATGAATTGGAGCATTTGTTTAACAAAGGATGGCATTATTAATGTGTTCTTGCACAAAAATAATGCCTATAAAAGCCAAGAGTATGAGTTGGGGGAATCATTCATTAATTCAATATACATTGAATTCATTAGATTCATAGATTCATTAAATTCATTAGACATTGGAGATCAAGAAGTCTTGGAGGAGTAAGCTTGTAGCAACATTGGAGAGAAGAAGGCTTGGAGCAACATCATCAATCAAGAAAGAAGTCAATTGAGATTTTGAGAAAGATAAGTACACCATGTCTACAATACTTAAATCTTCTTGTGTAATTTATTCTTTGGTCAAAATCATGTGTAGCTAAACTCCTAGTGTTTGAATGTAATGAACTCTAGAATGGATTTGTGATTAAGGTGTGTATGTTTTTAATAAAATCTTCATATTTTGTGTGATTCACTTATATTATGCTTCGTTCATTCGAATTGATATATGCGCAATATTGATTTGAAGTTTATTTTTCATCCGGGAAATCGAGAGATTCATGGTGAAATAAAACCTATATAAGTGAAAAGAGTTGCATGCAATCCTAGATATAGGACGACATAAATCTTCCGAATTAGGGTCAAACCTAATATGGGAATTCACAAATCGTTATAATGCTGTCTTGGGGGTTTTAACTAGAAAGAGATTTCAGTTAATCAACTTGAGATTAGAAGTTTTTCGCCTTGAGAAAGGGTTTAACTTAAATTGGGAATTTCTACGGTCCACAAGACATGAGATTTTATTAAAAGAGGTTGGTTTTTGCTTAAGGGCTTACGGTTGTATTTTTAACTTGTCAAATCACAAAAACATTCTAGAGGGATTTACATTCAAACACATTTCTATCTCTTGATTTCTTATTTTACAAATCTTTATTCATTTTTACAATTTATAATTTGTTTTCCTTTTTCATCAAACAAAAACTCAAAAATTGTTAGATTAAATAACAAAAAGACGGTAATTATTAGTACTTACAATCCTCGTGGGAATGACACTCGGTACTCAATAATCTATACTATAAAATGATAGGTGCACTTGCCTATGGTTTTCTAGAGTAGCTTTTGAGCCATCAACAACTTATGTTGGATCGAGTTTCTTCAAGTTTGAGGCTTGAGAAATTGCTTGAATTGCTATGAGAATATTTGCAGATCGCTTGCTTTAATATTGCTAGTTCGTTCGTGGTTCAGGTTCTCAAGGTAACCCCTTCTCAATAGCTTCCTCAGCCTTTTATAGTGCACATTTGAAATTTTGCCCGTTGAAGAGATATGCTAGTTTCAAATGTCACTTAGTCTTCGTTGGCTTGTCTTTTCTTGGTCTTTAGCTTTGGTGATGTTGATCTTTCCTCGTATTAAATGGCATTCCAGCATTGCAAGTGTCTGACACAAGGTGCAGTGTTTCCCATTCGTTTGTTCCTTTTGCACAATTCTGGGCCAAACACTTTCAGACCTGGCAGCTTGTCATATTACTAAATGGAGTAATATTCTTGACTTTAATCAACGAATCTAAGTCAGTTGTCTTGACTTGACTGTTGCCTTTACCCCAGGTGACTTGAGTTTGCTTTATTCATTGGATTGAATCAACTGTGACTTCAACTTCTAGACTTGGCTCCTTGAGTTGACTTGACTGACACTTCTCACAGTTATTCCTCAGCTGACTCTCCTTCAGTCGAGTCCTTGACTTCCTTCATGGCCTTACTCAGCTGACACACAACAGAGTCTTCACTTAGTCCGCAGTTGACTTTTTGTAATCTTTGACATTGTTGACTTTACTCAGCTTTTCCAGTCCCATCTATTACAATACAAATTACAAGGAAAATGGGGTGCCAACTTCCTAGTTTAAGTTTTACCCGGTATCATGAAAATCTATTAAATAAATTTCCTAATAATTTTTCCCTTTTTGATGATGCCAAAACTTAAAACATAAATAAGTAAACAACAAACATACAGGCAAAAGTCAAGAATGAAGAATATATGCTTTAAATCATTATTTTATTGATCGAGCATTCTTGTCCTTTACGAAGCTGTTTACAACAATATCAAAGCTTTATACATAATTCGACAAAGACAATGCATATCTAAGCCGAGATATATATAGAGTGAAAATTACGAGAGAAATTTAATCGAGCTTATTACGGAAGACTTACAAAAATGTATTTACATCAAAATACACGAAGGGGTTCGCAGACTCTTCAACACCTTTGTCTTTCTTCCTTCCTCTCTCTTCTTCATCTCTTCTCTGTCATCATCATCGGTCTCTTTCTCTTCTTCTCTTCTTCTTCTCTTTTCTTTTTCTCATATGCTCGCCTTTAGTAGCGGTCATCCCTCCGCTTCCTTTCTTCCCATTCACGAGTAGTTCTCTCATTCCCAGCTTCTTGCCTTCTAAGAGCCTCAACGTTCTTTCTTGCAACTTCTAGGTTGGAAAGATGGTCGAATCCAGCCCAATAGATAATACCCTTCTTTTCTGGATCTACGTATGTGACGTCTTTTGGCTTTGGTAGAGGTTGAGAGCCACTTCCACCGCCACTTCTTCCCCTTCCTGACTCAGCTCCCCTTCCTTTGGGAGTGTACTGTATTGGAGCCTTCGACTTACCAGCTGAGTGACTGCTGGAAGTCTGCTGCTTATCACCTGCTTTACACAAATCCAATCCTTTATCCCAATACAAGTCCAGGCTTGCGGCAGAGTCATTCCTTGAAAGTAGCCTTCTGATTCTAGAGTTTTGAATTCCTCCATGGATCTGGGCTCAGATCCATCATCAGGCATGGCAATGTCTTTCGGGGGTTTGATCGCACCGTAGTCTTCCTGGCTGGAGGACCACCATATTGCTTTATTATCTCCTGAACGCGAGTTTCTTGTTTCTCAGCTACCTCCTCAAATGCAACTTCAATGGATTTTCTTTTATCTGCTATGGCCACTGCAGCTTTCTCGATAGGAAGGTTCACAGGTAGCTTGCTGAGAATGGAGGCAGTGACTTCACCAAGCTGTGGGGTTTCAACATACAACATTTTCAAAGGAAGAGTTTTGGAACTTCCTTTCCCCTCAGCTTTGTCACCTCCTATTTTCACTTCTCCCTTCAATCCCTTAAGGGTCTCATCTTCCCCCTTTTTGGCATCATCACCAAAAGAGAGGGTATCCCAGGGAACAATCCACTAAGGATGAAATCCAGTCGGCTATTCATCGAGTTATTCTTGGAGTTTGCTGCATCGTACGCCTTTCCAAATTCTAAGCGAGTAGCCTTCGACTCAGCTGTAACAATCTTCATTTCATCCATGAGAAGGCTGAATTTTTCTTTCATATTATTCTCAAGTCGGGCAATCTCAATCTTGTGAAAATATTGTAGTAGCTCCATATCCGACTTGTGGGAAGTTTCAATCCTCGTTATATATTCCTTCATTCTCTGCTGATACATTGAGTTGTCCGCACTCCAAACAAGTATTTTGGCAAAAAGTGCTTTGAAGTAATGGACCTGCTCCTATCTCATGGATGTCTGCTGTTGATCCCATTCCCTTATTCGCACGATAATCCCTCTCAAATCAGCTGTGATGGTAGCATCTCAATTGTCCAAACGCAAGTCTAGAGAGGCATGGTGATGTTCCATCTTCTCAATTTCTTCGCAGATCTTCTTGAAGGGTTCATGGAACTCAGCTGTAGGGTTGGATTTAGCTGTCGGCCCCTCTGCATCAAAATTCAAGTCCACTGGCACAATCGTATTTGTGGGAATGACTGGCTCTTCCTGCACGGTGTATTTCTTTAAGTCCACAACAGATTCCTCCTCCATGTTGGGCAGATTCTTAGAGAATGGGAACATGTCTTCAAAAACATCATCGCGCACAAATGGTATGTCTTGACTTTGAGGTGCCTGCGATGATGCAACTCTTTGTGCCTTAGCTGCGGCAGTGTCATCGGCAGATGGTGGTGCAACTGTGAGAGCCTACGTTTGAGCTGTAGTCATTACTGCTGCAGCTGTGGGAGCTTGCGCAGTTGACTCGATTCCAGCTGGAGCATTTGAGATAGGTTGCTCAGTTGACTGAGCCTCAGCTGTCTTAACAGCTTCCTTGGTCTTAGTGTGTTTTGCTAAATGAAGAACCTAGTCTTCAGCTGTATCATCAACGTCATCGGAAGATGATGAGGCTTTAGGAGATGGCTCATCATCGATGTTGTGCCCATCATAGGATTTTCATGATGTGTGGACTCAGCTACATCCTCCGATCCTATTAATGAAGTATCGATATGCTCTTGGGAATCGTGAAGGGCGCTGATTTCCTCTTCTGCAGCAGCACCTTCAATTTGAGGAATGTTCTTCTCAATCTGCTCTTTACCTAGGGAAATCTCAACCTTCCTTAGGCCTTCATTGCCCCCAGCAGTCTCAACTGTTGTAGGGCCTTCTACATTCCCTTCGATAGTCTCAACTGTCTTAAGGTCTTTTATAATCCCTTCGACAGACGCATTTTTCTGTGGGTCTTGGACCGTGGCATCCATCGGAGTCTCAACTCCTTGCATTGCACTTTCGGACCTGACCAGTCTTAACTCCCAGGGTCTCTTCATCCTTTGCCTTAGCTGCGGCACCAGCTTCATCGGCCTACAAAGCAGTGGACATCTCAGTTGAGACAGACTCAACTGTCTGAGCTTCGTTAATGTCACTCTGTTGTTCTAGGTTTGTCTCATCTTTGCCTCCAAACTTCAATGTTTTGTCTCCCACAGCTTCCTCCGACCTTGCTATGGTCGAGAGAGTTTCCTCCTCAGCTGGCGCACCAGCTGGGTGAATGAGATTAGGGTCACTCTTCTCCTAAGACGTGGCTTGATTCCCTCCTGTCGAGTGCAAACAGCAGGGCAGTGTGTGTTAACACCTTCTTCGAGGGGGTTGGCTTGGCTTGAGGTCCAAAGTCCCAGCTTCATTGCCAATTCCCTGCGAGCCATCGGTTGAGTGCACGGGGGACGTGGTTGTAGCTATGTCCATTGCAATTAGCTGTGCCACTCCTAAAGGATCAGTCCTGGGAGAGATTTGTGAGGACTCTCCTGGACCCTGTAGAAGGCTTTGCTCGTGTATGCCTCGGGATTCTTATAAAGCCTGCTGCAATTCTGACTTCTCCACTGCAGTAGTTGGAACCATGTCTTCATCACTGTCAGTAGACTCATGTATATGCTCATAAGTCCGAGTCTGCTGACAGATCTTGGATTTCTCCAAGGCTCTTGCTTGCTCCGCCGTTTTCTCCTTCTCTTATTCCTGAGGGTTTCCATACAACTCTCTTCATTCAGAACAAATTGGACAGAGGCATGTCCAAGGAACCTAAGAAGTTTCTCCACCTCCTCAATAAACTCTTGGCGAGCAAATTGACGCCTGGAGTAGTCCAACTTCCAAGCCCTCCATTCCCTCAATCTTCTTTGAATGTTAGGGTAGACTGGAGAATACATAATTAGGTCATCATCATCATTATCTTCTTCTTCGGTCTCCTGAATGGGGGCTAATGGGCCTTGCTCCTCCTCAGACTTAGCAGCGTCTGTCCGAGAAGGTCATCATCATTATCTTCTTCTCCGGTAACCTGTTCTTTCATAGGTTATGTTGTCTTAGCTTCTTCAATTTCCTCACTTTTCTTTCTTTATCCGGGTCTTCGTCGATTCTTTGCTGATCATCATCAACAGTCTTCTCCGGGCATCCACAATCTCTGGAGACTGCTTCTCTTTGGCATCAACAGTCTCAACTTCCTTCTTCAGTTGAGTTCCGGACTCGGCTGTCTTCTCAAGATCAGAGTGTTTGTACAACCGTCTTATTTTGGTGGGAACCAGCTGCATCTCAGGTTCCACCTCCGTTGGCTCTTCAATAGTGAAGGCTTGTGCTCCTTTCTTAGAGGCAGATGCCTTTCTGGATTTGGCAGTCCTCTTTTTCTTCACGATAGGGGAGGGAATTTGAGGTTCCTCCTCTATCTTGGCTGCTGGGCGGGTATCTCGGCTGCATGGGCAGGGGCTTTTGGTTTGGCTGCTGGGGCAGATGCTTTCTTTGATTTGGATGCAGGGGCAGGGGTAAGCTTTGAAGATGCATCACTCTTCTTAGATGTCTTCTTGGGAGAGAGACAGGGGGAGGTCTTAGTTGTGTCTTCAGCAGGGTCAACTAATTCCCCCTCACTCGTATCAGCCTTTCTTGCATGAGCCTTCTTCTGGGCTCCAGAAAGATTTGCCTTGAACATCTTCTTGTTGGCATGGAAGGGCTTGCCATGGCGGAGAGCAATGCCCTTCACTTCCATCAGATGGCCAATCACCAGGCCATATCCTAGAGAACAACCAAAGCTCCCATCCTCCTTGAAGGACCTGTTCATCACATTTTGGCAGATTTGGCTGAAAACGAACTCAACCCAATTTACCTTCTTTTCTTGCATGATCGCAGCCATCACGATCAACTTGGTCTTGGACAACTGATTGAAGCTTCCAAATTTCATGTCCACACACTTGGACACAATGTCCATCAACTTGTGGTAATCCTCCTTCAGAGACTCCTTCTTGGCTGTATACAGAGCCTTTGCAGCGAACTCTGGTTTGGCAGTTTCCTTCCAAGCAGCAGCTAGGTTGACATCCTTCTCAGCGATGTCCTTCAGACCCTCAATGGGCAAAAAACAGTGCTCAGCAAGGTCCTAAGCAGTTATTTTGATGTCCTTGTTGTGGACCGATGAATGGATTTTCATCGTCCTGCACCTCCACGTTCACATAGAACATGGCGACCTCTTCCAGGTACGTATTCATGAACTGCATCGTCAAAAAGTCCTTAAGGTCAGACTTTTCCATCTTCTCGGCTATCTTCTTCACAAGGGCATCATCCACGCCCTGTTTGATCATTCCAACGAAGTTCACTGAAGAATCGGTGTGGATCTTCTCAGCTAACAAAGCGAAATCATAGTTTGCTGCCATTTTCAGACAATTTTACCAATTGAAACTTGAAAAACTTGACTTAGACGAACTAGGGTTTGAACTCAGTTGCAGAGAGAATGCTCTTTCTTTACTTAAATGAATAGGTTTGCGTGAGGAGAGAGAAAGATAAAGTTTCGTATATAAGGGACGTGAAAGGACAATTTTTGGATTTTGAAAATGTTGATCAAAATCAACGGCCAAGATGAAGCCTTCAAAATCGCATTAATTTCCCCACATTAAATGCAGCAGCATTTATATCCAATCATATGGTTTACTGTGCAACTTTTGTACTGACAGTCATTATTACGCTGACGTCATTCTTAAAAACATTCCTGCTCGAATTAAAATGATTGTGTTTTTGTCATAGCTCGTAAATGATTCAGCTTATATCCAAAGTGACTCAACTCTGCTTCTCTCTTCTCATGATGTAACTCAGCTGTCAGCTAACTCGATACAGTTAACTTCCCGACTGGGCTGTTTCACTTGGCTGAAGTGCGAAACTTGCTCTTTTTCATTTTCTCATCTTTTTTCTCTGCTGGCTGAGTCTTTTGAGTATTCTAACTCAACTCAATTAATCCTAACTCATTCTTAAGCTCTTCAAACCTTGATTCACATAATGGTTTGTGAATATATCAGCTAACTGCTTATCTGTTGAGATGTATTCCAAGGTGAGGTCTTTTTTTTTCAACATGATCTATTATAAAATGATATTTGACATAAATGTGCTTTGTTCTTGAATGCAACACTGGATTTTGAGTGATTGCAATGGCACTGGTGTTATCACACATAATTGGAATCTCTTTTTCTTCAATATCATAGTCTCTCAGCTGCTGTCTCATCCATAAGATTGGGTCGCAGTTATGTACTCTACTTCAGCTGTGGATGTATTTGTTAGTCCCAATGGCTACGATAATCTAGAGGGGGGTGAATAGATTATGCCAATTTTTCGCAAATCGCCCTTTTTTTCGAATCAACAAGTAAATTACAAGAATGTAAATGCGGAAATTAAACAACACTCGTTGATTTATAGAGGTTCAACCCACCTAGGGCCTAATCCTCTACCACCCCAAAGATCTCCGGATGGATTTCAAAAAGAAAAAAGATTTTATTAATTACCACAATTAATACAACACCTTGAGGATCACCACAATCCTCTTACAACACCTTCAAGGAGATTACCACAATCTTCCTTCACCACCTTTGAAGAGTACCACACTCTTCAAACACCTATCACCTAGATCACCTAAGTGTATTCTTACCACAAGAATACTCACAAGGATGTCTTGTGTTGAATGATGGACAAAAATCAAGATTACAACTCTATAATACCAATACAAAGATTGAGTGCAAGTGTAATCAAGAATCAAAAAGCCTAGACCTCAAAGATGTGCAAGTGAAAGTACTTAGGCTATTACAACAAGAATGTAAAAATGAAAGCTTGAATAATTTGCGATTTCTTGTTGTGTATTTTGCTTGTATGTGTTTGTGTCTTGTGTCTTCAATTCATCCTCTATTTATAGGAAGTCTTCACCAACATAGGCTCCTCTATCTTCACTTTTGTCTACAAAAACAAGATCACAAGATGTAGAAATATTGTACAAAAATTAAAATTAAATCTTGCTGTCAAAAATTTCAAACAGCATAACTTTGCTGTCACAAAATATCATAGGGCGACTGGTTTCCCTGTTGAAGATTTCGAACGTTGGAAAACATTAGTGCGATCCAGTGCAGTCATCATCGGGGGGGTCGGGCGACGAAGGGCCGAGTCGCCTAGGGTGCGACCGGTCGGCCCCCGCTTGACCGTCCCCTCTTTGTTTTTAAAGTTCGAATGTTCTGTTTCAATTCTCTTTGCTTCGGTATCGGTCGACGCTTTGATGCACGCGAGACTTCAAATTGAAATGTTGTCCGATTTTTATCAAAAATAAACTTCAAGAAATACTCCAAAAAATTAGTAAAAATATTTTAAATCACTTGGGAGTATTTTGACAACATTTATAAACATAGTTTTGGTGTAAAAACCAATTTAAACAAAACCATCAAAAGTGTTGTCCATTTTTATCGAAAAATAAATTCTAAGAAATACTCCAAAAATTAGCAAAAACATTTTAAATCATTTAGGAGTATTTGGACAACATTTATTAACATTGTTTTGGTATAAAAACTCATTTAAACATATCATCAAAATCTTGATAAAAACATTTATCTAACAAACTCCCCTTTTTGATGATTACAAACCAAAACAATTTTAGTAAGTTGATTTTAAAACAAAACAAATTTTCCGGTCTAAAACATCAATCCATTATAAGCAAGATTCATCATAAGTACAAACACACAAGGATAGGAGCAAAGATTTTTCAAAATCATTTTTGCACAAGCTCCCCCTATATATGCATATCAAGAACAAGTATACAAGCAACAACTAAAAGCTTAAAGCTTAGCTTTTACAACTTAAGCTTGAATATCATGAGCTTATAAGCTCCCCCTGTCACAAAAGCATCATTAGTCAAGTATAAAAGTCCATAATACATCACATGGACCAAGTATAATCCATAGCTTTTGGCTTTTAAGAGCTTTAGCTAATAGCTTTTCTTGCGAGCTAATTTACACTTCTTTGAGCTTATGAGCGTTTTTCTTGTTTCTCCCCCTTTGGACTCATCAAAAAAAATGTTAGCACGATAAAAACATCATACAATTATATCAAAGTGCGCAATATTATAGATTTATCAAGCATATTGAGCATGTAAGCTTAAATTTCGAATAAAAAGGGAACAAATTGCTCATTTGATTTGTAAAGGCTCATTTTATTGATAAAACATGATCTCTATAAACTTATAAGACTTTTCAAATCAAGAGAATCATGTAGGTGATGAATTTTTCATTGAAATATTTTGTCGAACACTTGGCGTGCGTCGAATAAAACAAGAGAAATTTAACGCCTTTGTGATTCGTTTAAGCCAAAACATTTCATCACCAATTGCAATACAACAATATTCATACATCATCAATCATCATAGACATCATATTAATACAAGAATTTCAACAAGATATCAAGATACAAGCACATTCTCAAGGGTTCAACCCAATTGAGATTAAAAGGAGAAATTCTTACCATCTAATCGGTAAAGATGAACAATGATGATGATAAACGAGCCTCATGAAGTCCAAAATATGCAATGTATGCAAGAAAACAATTTTGAAGTGAAATTTGTGTGAAAAATGCATAGGGGACGAAAAATGGACAAAATAAGCCAAAATGGCTGAAACTGAAAACAAAAATGATTTAAACCATAAAATGGTGAGGGGCGACCGGTTGTGGGCTAGGGCGACCGGTCGGCCTTGCCCCAGTCAGCCCAGTTGTTCATTCTGTTTTTCAAAATCCGAAGTTTAATCCAAAAATCCGATTTTTCATCCCTAAGTTTTAAAAAACGTGCAAAATGCAAACGTAAACCTCATTCAATATGCATTATGCCTAACCGAGCTCGTATAGATGCAAAAGTCTCGGAAGATAGCGGTTTTGTAAAAATGTCCGCTAATTGATCTTGAGATGGTACGAAAGATATCTCAATTTTACATTTTGAAACACAATCCCTTAGAAAATGATGTCGAATCTCAATATGTTTAGTACGGTTATGATGAACCGGGTTTTGAGCAATATTTATAGCGGATATATTATCACAAAAGATAGGAACATTTTCAAAAGAACATTTATAATCCGCTAAAGTTTGTTTCATCCAAAGAAGTTGAGTACAACAAAAAGTCATGAAATATATTCGCTTCGTAGTTGAAAGTGAAACACAATTTTGTTTCTTTGAAAACCAAGAAACTAGGCAATCGCCTAAAAATTGACATGATCCGGAAGTACTTTTCCGATCATCAATATTTCCCGCATAATCCGAATCACTATAACCTTTAAGAGAAAAATTTTCATTCTTTGGATAGAATAAACCATATTGAATAGTGCCTTTCAAATATCTAAAAATCCTTTTAACGGCACTCATATGAGATTCTTTGGGATTGCATTGAAAACGAGCACATAGGCATACGACATGAAGAATGTCCGGTCTACTAGCGGTTAAATAAAATAAACTACCAATCATACCTCGATATTTGGATTCATCAACTGACTTGCCTTTTTCATCTTTGTCAATCTTGACATTTGTTGCCATTGGGGTAGAGACGGTTCTTCCTTCTTCAATGCCAAACTTCTCCAAAAGCTCCTTTGTATATCTGGATTGTGAAATGTATATTCCTCCTTGACACTGCTTAATTTGAAGTCCAAGGAAGAAGTTGAGCTCCCCCATCATACTCATTTCAAATTCACCTTGCATTAACTTAGAAACTTTCTTGCACAAGGATTCATTAGTAGCACCAAAAATAATATCATCAACATAAATTTGCACTAATAAGCAATCTTGCCCTTTTTAAAAAACAAAGAGAGTTGTATCAACTTTACCTCTTGTAAAACCATTTTGCAAAAGAAAAGAGCTATGTCTATCATACCATGCACGGGGTGCTTGTTTCAAACCATACAAGGCCTTTTTAAGTTTATAAATATCATTAGGCCTAGAAACATTTTCGAACCCCGGAGGTTGTTTTACATATTCTTCTTCTTGAATAATACCATTTAAAAATATGGATTTTACATCCATTTGGTAAAGTTTGAAATTTTAAAACAAGAATAGGCAAGTAAAATACGAATAGCTTCTAAACGTGCTACGGGTGCAAATATTTCATCATAATCAATACCTTCTTCTTGACAATAACCTTGAGCTACTAACCTTGCTTTGTTTCGAACAATATTGCCTTGGTCATCGAGCTTGTTCCGAAATACCCATTTTGTACCAATAATGGTTTGAGATGGAGGACAAGGTACTAATTCCCATACATCATTCCTTTCAAATTGATTCAACTCCTCTTGCATTTCTAAAAACCAATCCTCATCTTCAATGGCTTCCTTAGCATTTTTAGGCTCTTTTTGAGATATAAGAGCTTTCTCGGCAAATTTTCCTCGAGTCATTACTTTATCAAGGGGTTCACCAATAATAAGATCTTTTGGGTGATCTCCCTTAAATTTCAATGCTACGGGAAGATTCGAAGTATCACCTTTATCTTCTTGAGGAACATTTGAACTTGAAGGTTGATCATTTTGAGTATCATTTTGAACAATGGGTTCAACAATATCCTCTTCATCACTTTCATCATTGGGTATCCTTTCAACACCCGAAGCTTCATTGAATTTGACATGGATGGATTCTTCAACAACACCACTAGTCTTATTGTAAACCCGATATGCTTTGCTCTTGGTTGAATACCCCATAAATATTCCTTCATCGGCCTTAGGATCAAGTTTGTCTAATTGATCCTTAGTATTCAAAATAAAACATTTACATCCAAATATTTTGAAATAACTAATATTTGGAGTTATTCCTTTCCAAAGCTCATATGGAGTTTTATTCATTTTAGGACGAATATAAATTCGATTAATGACATAGCAAGCGGTACTTACGGCTTCGGCCCAAAAATATTTTGGAAGTGAAAATTCATTGAGCATGGACCGACTCATTTCTTGAAGTGTCCGATTCTTCCTTTCGGCTACTCCATTTTGTTGAGGTGTCCTTGGAGCCGAAAAATTATAACTATATCCCTTGGTTTCACAAAAGACTCTAAATTTGCTGTCAAATTCACCACCTCGATCACTTCGAATAGACTTAATAGTATCTTCCTTTTCATTTTCAATAAGTCTACACAACTTAACAAACTCATTAACGGCATCACTTTTATTTGTAAGAAATAGAGCCCAAGTATATCTAGAAAAATCATCAACTATAACAAAAGTGTAATGTTTTCCACTTAGACTTGCCGTACCAATATCCCCATACAAATCAAGATGAAGCATTTGTAGGGGTTTAGTAGTGGAAATTTCATTTTTGGGCTTAAAACTACTCTTAACTAATTTGTTCTTTTGACAAGTGTCACATAAGCCAAGATTTTCAAAATTCAATTTGGGTAGTCCTTTTACATGTTGGTTTTTGTAAATAGTTTGCAAATTTTTGTATCCAACATGTCCAAGTCGCCTATGCCATAAACTAGTTAAATCATTATTGGCGACAAGACAAGAAACATTTTGACTAACCAAATCACTTGTACAAATTTTGTAAAGATTGTCTTTTCTAATTGCTTCACAAATAATTTTATCATTTTTGGAAATAAGGCATTTTTCTTTATTAAAAACAACATTATAATTTGAATCACAAAGTTGGCTAACACTTATCAAATTGAACTTAAGCCCTTCTACTAAAAAGAACATTACTAAGAGAGAAAGAAGAGTTACCAATTTCTCCATTTCCAAGAATTCTTCCTTTGCCATTGCCGAACATGACCATACCCTCTTCTTGGAGCTTGATGTTGGTAAAAGTTCCTCTCTTTCCGGTCATATGGCGTGAACATCCGCTGTCCACGAGCCATTTTGAATCTTCCATTGTTGTTATAGCCCCTATAACCTACAAAGGAATTATTTTTAGGTACCCTATAATTTTGGGGTCCATGGGGGTTAGCCTTGAGACCTTTAGGTCTCCAATAATAGCTAAAATTATTCTTCAATTTACAATTGCTAGCATAGTGTCCATTCTTACCACAATAGAAACAAGTAATAATACGAGGACTACTAGCACGTACAAAGGTTGGACCTTGGTCTTTTTTCTTAAAGGCATTTTGAAAAGGTTTGTAACCAAGTCCTAATTTAGAATGCTCACCTCTTTGTGCATCTAAAATTTTTGTGACTTTATCCGTACTTAAATTGAATCGATGCACATCCTTTTTCAAATTTTCAATATCATTTGTGAGCGTTTGTTTTTCGGTTTCAAGAGTACGGACCATAGTAAGAGTAATAGCATGAGCCTTATCAAGAGAATCATAAGAAGTAAATAATTTATCTTTTTCTAGTTTAAGCTCTTTATGCTCCTTTTTCAAATTCTTGTATTTAACAATCAAATTTTGAAACTCATTTTGCAATTCATCAAAATCACATTGTAATTCATCAACTAGGGAAGAAGATGAAGCATTAGAGCGTACCTCGGTATTTTCACCGTCTATGGCCATAAGACCATGTTCGGATTCTCCTTCCTCGTCGGTAGTTTCAAGTAATTCATCCCAAGTTTTGATGTCTGCATTTAACGCCTTCTTTTTCGGAAAAGGCTTTTTCTTCTTTTGTTCCTCTTCCGCTATTTTCGGGCAATCGGCTATGTAGTGCCCGGATTTTCCGCATTTGAAACAAGAATTGTCTCTAGGCTTTCTTGCTTTATTTTTATTTACAAATTTTGCAAATTTTCTAACAAGAGCCGCTGTTTCTTCATCATCCTCATCACTAGCATAATAAGCATTATTAGAAGAAGATGCTAAGCCTTTAATAATATTTTGCGTACCCGGTTTAGAGGTGGATGGTTGAGAATTTTTCCTCTCCTTGAGATATACTTCATAAATGAGGAGGTTCCCAATGAGCTCATCAAACTTGAGTGTCTCAAGATTTTGAGCTTCCGTGATTGTCATCATCTTTTCGGACCATGAGCCGGGAAGGGCGTTCAATACCTTGGTCACCTTGTTTTCTTCGGAGATGATCTTTCCAAGAGCCACAAGAGAATTGACAATGTTGTCAAGCCTTTCCACCATTTTTGATATGCTTTCACCATCATGCATATTGAAATTTTCAAAGTCTTTCACAAGCATTGTTTTTCTTGCTTGTTTCACTTTCTTTGTGCCCTCATAGATGGTTTCTAATTTTTCCCAAACTTCATGTGCCGATCGTATGCCTCTTATGCGATTATATTCGGTGGCGGTAAGAGAGCAATGTAAAATGTTTAAGGCCTTACCGTTTAGAGAGAAAGCCTTCTTGTCATTTTCATCGTACTCCTTGAACGGCTTGGGAGTCGTGGTACCATCCTCCAATTTTGTTGTTGGTTGAGCAACTCCTTCAACGACCACATTCCAAATATCAAATCCGCACCCTTATAGAAAGCACTCCATGCGGTCTTTCCAAAATGCGTAGTTGTTGGCGTCGAATAGTGGTGGCTTGTTGGTGGAGGTGCCGGTGGTGAGATAAGCTTCATTCGTAGCCATTGATCTTTCCTCTTTACTCGGAATGAGTTAGCCAAAGAGTTTGGCTTTGATACCACTTGTTAGTCCAAGTGGCTATGATAATCTAGAGGGGGAGAATAGATTATGCCGATTTTTCGCAAATCGCCCTCTTTTTCGAATCAACAAGTAAATTACAAGAATGTAAATGCGGAAATTAAACAACACTCGTTGATTTATAGAGGTTCAACACACCTAGGGCCTAATCCTCTACCACCCCAGTATCTCCGGGATGGATTTCAAAAAGAAAAAAAAGATTTTATTAATTACCACAATTAATACAACACCTTGAGGATCACCACAATCCTCTTACAACACCTTCAAGGAGATTACCACAATCTTCCTTAACCACCTTTGAAGAGTACCACACTCTTCAAACACCTATCACCTAGATCACCCAAGTGTATTCTTACCACAAGAATACTCACAAGGATGTCTTGTGTTGAATGATGGACAAAAATCAAGATTACAACTCTATAATACCAATACAAAGATTGAGTGCAAGTGTAATCAAGAATCAAAAAGCCTAGACCTCAAAGATGTGCAAGTAAAAGTACTTAAAGCTATTACAATAAGAATGTAAAAATGAAAGCTTGAATAATTTGCGGATTTCTTGTTGTGTATTTTGCTTGTATGTGTTTGTGTCTTGTGTCTTCAATTCATCCTCTATTTATAGGAAGTCTTCACCAACATAGGCTCCCAACATAGGCTCCTCTATCTTCACTTTTGTCTACAAAAGAAGATCACAAGATGTAGAAATATTGTACAAAAAACAAAAGTAAATCTTAATCAAATCAAAACTTTTTGTTGTCACAAAATAGCATAGTGTTGAAGATTTCGAACGTTGGAAAAAATTAGTGCGATCCAAGTCGGGGTCGGCCGGTCGGCGGACTTCGGCCCCCCGGCTAAAGTTACAACGTTACGTTTCAATTCTCTTTGCCCGGTAATGTAAAAAATGTTGTCCGATTTTTATCAAAAATAAACTTCAAGAAATACTCCAAAAATTAGTAAAAATATTTTAAATCACTTTATTTTGACAACATTTATAAACATAGTTTTGGTGTAAAAACCAATTTAAACAAAACCATCAAAAGTGTTGTCCATTTTTATCGAAAAATAAATTCTAAGAAATACTCCAAAAATTAGCAAAAATATTTTAAATCATTTAGGAGTATTTGGACAACATTTATTAACATTGTTTTGGTATAAAAACTCATTTAAACACAATCATCAAAATCTTGATAAAAACATTTATCTAACAATATTTGTTTCTTGCTAAACCAAGAAACCAACCTATTTCCAAGCATTTGACATGTACGATAGGTACTCTTCCTGCCAACTCTACATCCAGCATAATCTGAGTATGAGTATCTAATCAACTTGAATCCTTCTTTCTTTGGATACCATAAGCCGACTTCTTGGCATCCATTCAAATACCTTAGGATTCTTTTAGATGCATGTTGCTCTCGTTTGGTGCAGATTGAAATCTAGCACATACACCTACTTCAAAGCTTTGCCATCTACATCCATGTCCATCTTGACTGATGTATTCGTTGGAATTTTCACAGAACACTTCTCTTCCACACCAAATTTCTTCATGAAATCTCTGGTATACTTGCTTTGACTTATGAAGGTTCCATCCTACAATTATTTGACTTGAAGTCCTAGGAAGAAAGTCAGCTCTCCCATCATGCTCATCTCAAATTTGCCTTGCATGAGGTTTGAGAGCTTGTCATACAGCTCTTTATTTGTGGAACCAAAAATAATGTCATCCACATATATTTGAACAAACAGTATACTCTCTCCATCTTGAATTCTAAAGAGTGTTCTATCAATCTTGCCTTTGGTGAATCTATTGTCAGTTAGAAATTGAGACAATGTATCATACCAAGCTCTTGGTGCTTGTTTCAATCCATATAATACCTTCTTGATCTTGTAGACTTTATCTCCAATAGTTTTCTGCTCAAAACCTAGAGGTTTTTCAACATAGACTTATTCCTCTAATAGTCCATTTAGAAATGCACTCTTCACATCCATTTGATATGCAGTGAAGTTCTTATGTGCAACATAAGCAAGAAACATCCTTATTGCTTCCAATCTAGCAACATGAGCAAAAGTTTCATCAAAATATATACCCTCTTCTTAGTAATACCCTTTGGCTACCAATCTTGCTTTGTTGCTTACAACAGATCCTTCCTCATTTATCTTGTTTCTGAAAACCCACTTAGTACCAATAACAGTTTGGTGGGTTGGTCTTTGAACTAATTCCCATACTTTGTTCCTTTCAAACTGAGTCAGCTCTTCTTGCATATCCTGAATCCAAAGTGTGTCATCCAATTTTTGAGACACATCTTTAGGCTCTATCTGGGAAATAAAACAAGTGAACATAACTTCATGTTGTGCTCTAGATCTTGTTCTTTTGCCATCTCTAACATCTCCAATAACTAACTCTGTTAGATGGTCTCCCAGCCATCTCATATTAGGTTGGAGTAAGTCTGTTGGATTCAGCCGTCTCGCAGCTAAGTTGTCTTGAACAACTCTTTCATCTTCATTCAACTATAGACCTTCCAGCTGTCTTTGAGATTCAGCTATCTCATCTTCATCTGGGTTGAGTGCTCTCACTTCAGCTTCCACATAAGGACTCTTCTGCATAGTTGGCTGATTCAGCTTATCAACTAAATCTTCAATGTCTTCTCCACTCACATTAGGTTCATCAAAAACCATATGGATAGACTCTTCTGTGACCATAGTCCTTTTGTTCATCACTCTATAGGCTTTACTCTCAGCTGAGTATCCCAAAAAGATACCTTAATCAGTTTTAGCATCAAAAGCCTTCAAATTATCTTTGCCCTTTTTATGGATGAAGCATTTACATCCAAATATCCTGAAATATCCAACATTTGGCTTTCTCCCTATCCAGATTTCATAGGGAGTCTTGGTCAATTGCCTATTGATCATGCATCTATTTTGAGTATATCATGCTGTATTTATAGCTTCAACCCAAAATCTCTTAGGCAATCCATCTTCAGCTAACATGGTCCTTGCAGCTTCCTTGAGAGTTTTGTTCCTTCATTCAGCTACTCCATTCTGCTGTGGAGTCCTTGCAGCTGACAACTCATAAGCAATACCATTTTCAACACAATATTTAGTAATTATCCCATTGAAAAACTCAGTTCCCCTGTCAAATCTTATCTTTATAATGGTTTGACTCTTCTCATTTTGAACTCTCTTCATCAGCTGAGGTAACTTCTGCAAAGTTTCCTTCTTTTTACACATGAAAATTGTCCATGTATATCTTGAATAATCATCCACCACTACTAGGGTTTATTTCTTTCCACTGACGCTAGCTGGCTCAACTAGACCAAATAAATCCATATGCAACAGATGTAATATCCTTGTTGAAGAAGGACTTGGCTTATCCTTGAATGATGATTTGATTTTCTTTCCCAACTGGCATGTATCACATACACTTTCGTTCTTGTACACTGAGTGTGGCAGTCCTTCTACAAGATGACTCCTTGCAAGCTTGTTGATTGTCTTGAAGTTCAGATGACTCAGCTTATTGTGCCACAACCAACTTGATTCGGCTGTGCTCTTTGCTAGCAGACATGTGCTTGGTGTAGTAGTAGACCAATCTATCACATACATATTCTTTTGCCTTGACCCTTGCAGCACTATTTCATTGGATTCAATATCTTTAATTTGGCATACTCCCATGTTGAATCCTACATTGTAGCCTTTGTCATAGCAGTTTCAAGTTGAGACTTTCAACATAAGGAACATCTGTGATTTCCAATCCATTTTTCTTGATGGATCCTATGTCTTTGTTCTCCCATGGAGATTCATTTCCTCCAAATATAACTTTAGCACATCTAATCTCCTTGAATCTTGGCAGGTTTTTTTTTTCCTGTCATATGTCTGGAATAGCCACTATCCATGTACCAGGTTCCTTGCACTCACCGTTTCTCGAAGTCAAGGCAATCAAGGAAATCGTTTTTAGGTACCCATACTTGTCTGGGTCCTGAGGGGTTAGTACTATAAGATGCTCCAACCAACTTATAGCCAAATGGTTTGACTCTAAGAGATTACCATTGTTCGCCTTATTTTTAGCTTCACCACAAGTGTACGGTGTAGTTTATAGAATAAGGTAGCAAGGTCGTATCCACAGAGACTAATAAATTAGTGCGCTAAATATTGAACCAAAATAGTCTTATTTTTATTTAGACGATCGTAATTGGATAGTTGTTGTGGAGGTAAAGACAAGATATACTACAAAAACACAAGGCAATAGCAATAATAGAATTATCAAGAGAATGAATGGATTCCCGGGTTATGGTTTTGATTAGTATTCCTCTTGTTGTCCGATTTAATCAAAGCCAAAGCTATTATCGATATTCCTATAAGACGATCACACAATTGTTTTATCCTCCCTCTCGAGATGTATATAAAACGTAGATTGAAATATCTATGATAGCATCTCTACTCAACAATAGATATACAACTCCTAAAAGCACCAAAGATCAAATATCCTCACAAATATCACAAACCTCTCGATTATGCAAATATTCATGTCAAGTACTCAAGATCTAGTATTGAAGCTCATCTCTCGAATTATGAAACAATACATCAAACATGCTAAATCAATGGCCAAATGATAAAATAAGAATAAGAACAAAGTAATTAAATAGGCTTTCAAGACAACCACTTCAACTAAGACTAAAACATTCAACAAGAGTTCATTTAATCTAATTCCAAAACCCGGTAATCACTAAATGTTTAGCTACTCATTATAAATAAACAACTCATAGACAAATTGTTCATGTTCATAAGAAACCAAAATGAAAGATTAATCTACAAAGAATGAGAAAACTTAGGGAAATGAATAATCTCTCGATTTATCTTCAATCCTCATGCTCCGATTCCACCCGATTCTTTCCTTGATTCTTCCTTGATGAAGTTGATGTGTTTCTTGTGTTCTTGGGTATACTCCAGCCTTTCCTCCCCTGGTGTGCACCCCAAAAAGTGTATTTATACCTTTTAGAATCCTAGGTCAATGTGCTGTCAAATTTGGACATTCCAGCGCAGATGCACGGGCCGTGCGCTTCATGCACGACCAGGTCATGCGTCAGGCCATAGGACTGCTTGACTCTCGAAATGACGCATGACCTGGACGCATGGGCCGTGCGTCACCCAAACTTCCAAATTTGCTTATGCGGTCTTCATAAGAGTTGTAGCCCTATCTCTTAGGTTTCCATAGCCACTTGAATAAGCTTAATATCAATTTTGTAGAGTGAGTTATGGCCAAAATTTTATACCCTACCAGTGCTGGAAATTCCAAACACGTTTGGACATTTCTTGAAATCAATCCCCTCGTTGTTTGATCATACATGCTTCTTTTAGCACACGACTCATTGCTATGACTCTAGACTCAATATAATTTGCCCACAATATCGCTTTGACCACTCAAAGAACTCAAAAACAACATAAAACTCTAGTCTAGCAAGCTCAATTCAATGGTATAAAACCAACTGAACATCTGACTTCTTCTCGATTTGGCTTCCAATTCGGTGTATGCTCTGAATTCTTGGTGGTTCTACATCGCAATGTTCATATTTGCCATATAAATACTCAAAATATCGTCAAATTCCAGAAAAATGAGCAAAGCGTAACATCTTTTCCATAAAGAGAGAAAATAACCCATTTTACTGAGTTAAATCATGTTTATCTATCAATTATATCTACATATATGCCCCAAAATACATGCAAAACTCACACTAATCAAACCCCCAAACTTAAACTGTTGACCATCCCGGTCAACGCTTTATAAACAAGACAAAACATAACTGGGAGGAATGAAAAGTATTAAGCAAAAACAACTTCATAAAATTCATATTGTTCATCATATGTATCCAAAGCAATGAATCAACCAAGCCTCAAATATCTGACATAGAGCACACATCAAAGAAATCATGGTAAATGCTTTGAATCACTTCTCTCAATGATCAAGTGTATACTCTCATCCCAAATGAATAAAGGATGTGTTTACGCTCAATTCAATTCAAAGTTGCAGAATTACCATATGCTTGCAAATCGTCACATATCTCCGCAACTAGAATGTATGCAATTTGTGAATCAAAAAGGACTTTTTCTTTTGGTTGTAATGAAGGCTCTTTGGTTAGGGTAGGAAAATATTGATAAAGTGACTCAAACTCGAGCGTATAGACCGGTAAACATATCAATCATTTTCATTAAAGCCCAATATGCTACTCAAATCACCTCTCATTTTCATCAATTTTTCAACTCTGAATCCCCTTCTTCTTTTGTAGAACTCAACAATTCTTTCACCTCATATTACATTCCTTAGCCCACAAGTTCTTTCATATCAAACTCATCCATAAAGTCGATTTTGTTTTTCGACTCATTTATGAGTATTCATCATTTCTTTTTTTTCTCCTTTTCTTCTTCTTTTATCCCCATCAACCAATTCTCACACATTTTCTAAATTTCTGATTTCATCCCATTCAACCTCATTCAATCCCCTTACTCAATGCTAAACGCTCAAGTGTAGGGTAACAGATATATCAAGTTAAGGATTGAATTTTGGCTATCAAAAAAAATTAGGCACATGCTCAAATTGGCTAACTAGGAATTTCAACACCATTAGTTAAGCAAAAGGTTTGAAAGGCTAACAAAAAATTTCTTTAAGCATTTTCACAATTCACATACAACATGTGGCCTTGACAGAGATACCAGAGCAAGTTCTAGAATTCTAAACAACATGAATGATACACTCAAACATCAACAAGACTGCATAAAATGAAAGCAGTAAAGGCTCAAAAGCTCACAGGCTTGTAAATTCATAACTCAAAGCATAAAACCATATTTTCACTATCCATATGCTCCATATCATCTATTCATAGCTCAAATAATTCATACTCAACACCCAATTAAAACAGTACAAAATTTTCACAAATATACACATCGAGTCGCATCACACACAACAAAAAAAAAAAAAAAACTAAAACAGTAAACGTGCTAAAAGTATAAACGTGCTTCTAATGCAATACAACCTAAATGCTCTA